>PVJS01003822.1:0-73023 GCA_004027185.1 Glis glis | reverse complement strand
TCCCCTCCCCTCCTAGAACAGCTCTGCTGTGGGCTTAGCAGAGAAAAGGATCTACAGTAACTGAATTGCCCATTCAGAAGGTTCCTGTGATTGCCTGGAATTGGAGGCAGCCTCAATGTCCTAATTACTTTCATTACTATAGATTTTTAGAGTGTTAGAAAATATTTAAAGTATATTACTAGAAGCCGGGTGTAGTGGCACACGCCTGTAATCCCAGTACTTAGGAGGCTGAGATAGGATGGTAGGTTCAAGGCCAGCCTCAGCAACTTAGAGAACTTCAGCAACTTAGTGAGACCCTGTTTCAAAATAAAAAAATAAAATGGGGGCTGGGCGTGGTGGCGCACAATTGTAATCCCAGTACTTGGGAGGCGGAGACCGGAGGATCCGGGTTTGCGGCCAGCCTCAGCTACTTAGTGAGGCCCTCCGCAACTTCGTGAGACCCGGTTTCAAAATAAAGTACAAAAAATAGGGCCGGGGTGTAGCTCGGAGGTAGAATGCCCCTGGACTCAATCCCCAGTACCGCAAAAAATAAAAAAAATAAAAAATAAATAAATAAATAAAATGGGGCTAATGGTTTAGCTCAGAGGTAGAATGCCCCGAGTTCAATCCTTTGCACCGTGTGTGTGTGTGTGTGTGTATAACTAAACATATAACTAAAAATACATCAAAAATATAACAAAAAGTATTAAAATACAACATTCTGTAACATCTAATTGTGCTAGTTTCTCAATTTTTACATCTTAAACTTACAATTCACCCACATGCTCAGTTCCTAGAGAATTTTTTTTAAAGAATGTTTTACAGTATTTGTTAGTAACGGACATTTAGGCCTGGCCTTGGTACTACTGAGTCATCGTGCTAACCTCGTGCTTGTTAAAAATAATTTAAACTTTTTATTAGTGCTGCCTACTGTGGAAGAAAGCCTGATTTCCTGGCAAGGATTACAGAAACCAGGATGGGAGGAGAGAGCTTCCATTATTACTAAACATTTATTAACTGACCTAGGCCCAATGTCAGGGAATTCAAAGATATTTTGTCATTTTGTTTTCTCAACAGTCCGAGGGGGTGGATAGAATCCTTTTCACTGTGCATGGAAGGAAGTTAGTTGTACAGAGGTAGGTAGGTGGCCAGAGATGGAGACTGCCACATGGCGGGTCTGGGACATGGTCTCTGCCCCTCACTGTCCATGCAGATCCCTGGGTGTGGGTATCTTTTTTTTGTGTGTGTGGTACTAGAGATTATACCCAGGAGTATTCTACCTCTGAGCTATACCCTTAGCCATATTTTCTTTTTTTTTAATTTTAAAACAGTGATGCCACGCACTTGTAATCCCAGTACTTGGGAGGCTGAGACAGGAGGATCGCAGGTTCAAAGCCAGCCTCGGCAACTTAGCGAGGCTCTCAGTAACCTAGTAAGACCCTGTTCCCAAATAAGAAATAAAATCGGGCTGGGGTCTAGCTTGGAGGTAGGATGTCTCTGGGTTCAATCCCTAGTACCAAAAACAAACAAAAAACAGTCTCACTAAGTTGTTAAGGCCTCCTAATTTGCTGAGGCTGATCTTGAACCTGCGATCCTCCTGTCTCAGCCTCCCAAGTACTGGGATGATAGGTGTGTGCCACCATGCCCAGCTGCGTCTTTGTATTTGCAAACATGCTTCAGAACTCCAGAGTTCATTTTCATCATTACCGCTTACTTTCCTGTTAAAGCTCGTTCAACATTATCAGTCGTGATCTAGTGCCTGTGGGCGGGGCTCACTGATTGTGGGCTTCAAACCTGCTTTCCAGGTTGTCTTCTAATGAATAGTGCACAGTGACCGCCTGGACTTTAGGAGCCTCTAACATCTGGCATCTTGACCGCTTCCCTCCGTCTGCTAACCTCACACCATTCCATCAGACTTGATCCTTCTCCCTGTCTTTGGTGAGCCTTGAGCTTCCTGGTCTCTGTTCTTTGTCCACACTGTTCTCCTTACGAGCGTGCAGGGCCTTCCTGGTGCCTCAGTCCAAGTCGGACACATTCTTCAAGGCCGGGTCAGCCAGCAAGGCCTGCGCCTCTGCCTGGCCTCACACCATCTCACCCTGGTCTGACCTCTCTCGCATGGAGGTGCTCCCTGGCACTCAGTGGTCCTCCAATCGGGCTCTGGCGGGCATGAGTCCTTGGCGATCCTCCTCATTCAGGCCTGTTCTCATCTAACTGGTGCGGTGTCTGTCTTTATCTCTTTGGAAATGGGGTCCATGCATCCTCCAAGTCTTTAAAGTTCTGAAGTTTGTTGTGTTACAGAAGTTGATATCTTCCTATAAGTATTTTGTTGTCGTTTTATTTTAAGCTGGATCCAAACTGTTTTTTCCTCTAGTTTAACTGGATCTTAGTAGTGCCCATTGCTACTGAAAAGCTCTGTTTTAGACAGATGAAATGGATTGTGTTTTGTTTTTCTTTTTGTAAAACCAAGGACAGTTTCTGGTATGCTTCTTCATAGCACCATCTTGCTCCCATCCCACATGGCAAGTTTGTCTTGCCTCTTTATCTAACTATAAATTGTCTTTTCTGCCCTACTAATTTAGGTGTACCTGGTTTGTCCTTGTGTGACACCTACAGTGTCTGGCCTGGCACCTTCCTGTTGACTGGGACTTGTTGCTGAATGTGCGATGAGTTACTAGCCAGCTGCAGCCAGTTCTGCTGGACACTCAGATGTACATAGTGGAACCTTTAGGCGGATCCTTGTATTGGCTTTGTGCAAAAAGTTCCTAATGTCAGTTTGCTTCCTGAGTCATTTTGGTTTTCTCAAAATGGTAGAAGGAGTCTTGCCGGGCGTGGTGGCGCACGCTTGTAATCCCAGTACTTTGGGAGGCGGAGACCGGAGGATCCGGGTTCGCGGCCAGCCTCAGCGCTCTCTCTCTGTCTCTCTGTCTCTCTCTCTCCTTAGGCCCTCCGCAACTTTGTGAGACCCGGTTTCAAAAATAAAGTATAAAAAATAGGGCCACGGGCGTAGCATGGAGGTAGAACGCCCCTGCGTTCAATCCCCGGAACCGCAAAAAAAAAAAAAAAAAAAAAGGTAGGAGACAGGAACAGCTGTATAGTCTCTGAGAGCTCTGACATGAGCTTCTGTCCACAAAATTAATTGATGAATGGAAACCACAGTAGGCTTCTGTCAAGTGTTTTTCTCGCCTTCCAGAAAGGCATCGTTCTCTGTACCGTGGCTATCAATTTCCAACTTGTTAGCATTGTTTAAAAACTTATCTCTGGTTTCCGTACCATTGACACAAGTATCACAAGGACCTTGCAGTGAGCTGGTACCTCTTTATCTTCCTCTTTGTTAATGGGAGAAAATCAAAATATTTATGAAGAGTGTGTAAAAGGGTATTTATTATAAAACTTGCAGATTCTTTATTTTTAGAAATAAAGTTATAGGTTTTGCAGACAAGTGTATAAACATAGGGTTTCTTTTTTCCTGTGTGTTTGGCTTTGAACAGATGTAAGTTAAAAACAGCATGGCAGCTTTAAGTGTCAGGGATGGCATCTTTAATGTTTTAGTGAAATGAAAGAAGTAGGTAGTATGTCCTGACCATCATTTCCTGCTTTGGGATGAATCTGTGAGCTGTCACCAGAGGGCAGGATAACAGATGGAGCAATTTTGAAAGAAGCCTTCCCTGGGGTGAACTCAGTGCCCCTCTGGCCAGGGCTGCAGCGCTGACTTTCTCAGCTCAGCTCCTGACTCTGAAATCATTGTTCCCTGGATATCCACAGCGAGAGGAGAGTTGGAAAGCAGGTCCATACCCGTCGAATCATTAGCTGTGTTGTCTCCAGGAAGGAAACAGCTTTGAAAAGTCTGGGAGAGTAAAATATTGTCACCATCTGCAGCATCCTTGCAGGCAGTGTGTAGCTTTGGAGCACGCAGAGGCACATCTTTCCACAGCCTGCTTGGATCCAGGCATCCTGCGAATGGAGAAATGACTGTGCTCCCCGTTGGCTCGCTCGCTCACGTGTCTAGGCCTTCATCCACTCACTCTTCTTATAAATCATTCAACTTTCAAGGAATCATGAAATGGATCATAGGCGATACTGTCTTTGTTATAGACCAGTCCTCTGGGGTGGGGGGAAGCCCCACATTTCATTGCTATACTATGCCACTTTTCAGAAGTGATGTCTAGCTTTGGAATGAGATAAAGTTATCCTTTGGTGGATGTGTCTGGCTCGGGCTCAGTCAACTAAACTCTGAGACAAAGGTTGGGGTTCCCTGCAACTCCAGTTAATTTTCTAGGAACCGCCCTCACAGAGCCCAGGCAGCAGATGCGTCCTCTCAGCCGTGCTTATGGCTTTCGGTTCCCTGAGAGTCACTCCTCCCACAAGTATTCCTTGTTCAGGGCTGTTCAGCGCATGCTCTGTAGAGACGGCTCAGAGTCTCTTACAGCTTGAACACACGTCCTGATGCACAAGCGCTCGATGGATTTGTCGGGCACCTGCATTTTCTGTGCTCACCCCTTCAAGTGACACAGGTGTTTCTTTTGTGCTTCCAGGTCAACAGATGTAGTTTTTTCCCCCTCTCTGACTTTTGCTAAGGGAGTTGCGACCACAGGGCAGCTTCTGCTTGCTGAGGCCGTCTTTACAGGCTGTTGTGTTGTGCTAATTTGATAGCTACTTAATTTATCATTTGATTTCATGTACCCACTTCTTTCTTCCTTAAGCTTCGTCAGTATCGAAAAGGAGCACTTTAGCCGGGTGTGGTGACGCACGCTTGTAATCCCAGTACTTGGGAGGCTGAGACCAGAGGATCCGGGTTCGCAGCCAGCCTCAGCAACTTGTGAGGCCCTCCGCTACTTAGCGAGACCCTGTTTCAAAATAAAGAATAAAATAGGACTGAGGGTGTAGCTCAGAGGTAAAATGCCCCTGAGTTCAATCCTCAGTACCACCAAAAAAAAAAAAAAAAGAAAAAGAGAAAGAAAAGGAGCACTTCACCCAACCCAAACATGGACTGAAGAAAATGATAATATATGAATGTAAGCTGTTGCAGAATGAACAGTGGACAGCGTTCTCTAACATAGTTCCTCTCGTTACTGTGAGATATTTTGCCTGTTAGTAAGAGAGCCTTATTCTTGGAACTTGTGTTGGTGAAGCTACATACATAGGTGGGAGAATCGGATGCACAGTGAGGGATATGGAAGGACAGATAGGAGGCGCTGCTTCTGTGTAATACCCCCTCTACCTCCACACAGGTGTCCTGTTTTATTTGCTTGTGACTCTTATTCCTCTTTTCTTCTGTCTGAATAGATGCTAGGAATGCCAATAGGATGGTTCTGCGTATTGACAGTGCTAGGGAAAGCAGGAGAGGTGGGCAAAATGGCGATTTCATAGGAGGGAAGAAGAAGGAAGCAGGTATTTAGGGCCCTGCTTCCCAGGTGGTCTCCAGCCTCCATGCACTTGTAAGGGCTTCACGTACAAGGTGACTGTCTGCCACAGCTCTGTTTCCAGGGGGTCTAGCATGCTGCTGTAAATGGGGTATGTATTAAATGTGACACAAGCTTCCCCTAAAGCTGAATGTGTGTAATGGGGAGGTGGATGCCATGGTCCTTTTGGAAATGAGAAGGAATTATTACATTGCAGTGCTCTAAGGAAGAAAGGTCATTCCCCATCATCCACTGAGTTCTGCCCATCAGCTAGATGAGGGCTATCCCTACGTCTAGGAGCTGAAATTCAGACACCAGTGCTAAACCTATTTCTTTTGTCTTGGCAAGGGATGGGATAGGAGTCTTTGACGTATCTTCTTATGTGCTGGGAAATAATGGTGGCAGGTGACAAGTAGATAGGGGTATCCAAGGAAACCAAAGATGGTGCCAGATACAAAGACTCAGGGCTTCAAGGCGAGTGCCCAAGAAAACCAGGCGCGACTTCCTGCATTTTCTGATCTAGCCATGATAATCCTATAGTGTTACATCGTGTGCTGAACTAGTAGGTTGAAGTTGACTCAAGGGGAAGGAGCATAGACGCCTCAGCCCTGCCCCAGGAGTGTCAAAGAATGTGTAGAACAGTTTCAAAACATTTGTAAGATCCCAGTGAAGACAAATCTATTTTGATAGGCCAAGGACACTGCATGTAGGTAATTTTTGTTGTGTGAACATTATTATTTTCATATTTGAGTCTACTTGAGGACAGCATGTTAGCCCTCTGGACAGCAATCCAGGCCCATGGCTGGTATATCCGATGGCTTACTTGTTTACAGGTTGTGCAAGCAAAGCTCTCCGTCACTATTGTATTCCCAGGGGAGATTCTGGAGGGGAGGGTCTGCGTAGCACCTTGAACAGGTTAGTTGTTTAACAAATACTTCTTGCCAGGCATGGTGGCACATGCCTGTAATCCCAGTATTTGGAAGGCTGAGACAGGAGGATCGCAGGTTCGAGAAGAGCCTCAGTAATGTAGCAAGACCCTCAGTAACTTAGTGAGATCCTGTTTCCAAATACAAATAAAAAAATAAGCCGGGCGTGGTGGCGCACGCTTGTAATCCCAGTACTTGAGAGGCTGAGACAGGAGGATCCAGGTTCGCGGCGAGCCTCAGCTACTTAGTGAGGCCCTCTACAATTTAGTGAGACCCTATTTCAAAATAAAGAATAAAAAATAGGGCTGGGGGTGTAGCTCAGAGGTAGAATGCCCCTGGGTTCAATCCCCAGTACTGCAAAAACAAAAACAAAAATGAAAAACAGGCCTGGTGGTGTAGCTCAGAGGTAGAATGCCCTGGGTTCAATCCCCAGCACTGCAAAAATAAAACAAACAAAAATACTTCTTGAATTAAATTTAATTAACTTAATAAATGCCCTGTACCTAGGTGGTCAAGGCATAATGTGCTAACTTTTGCATCCCTGAGTATTGTCCCTGGATGCATGAACCCTTGTGGGAATCCTGGGAAGTTATTCTACACAGGAGCCAAATTGGCCCATGGGACTCCAGCATGGGAATACAGCGGGCCAGAGGGACACACCTTGGTCCACCTCCAGCTGTTCTTTGATTTGTGTTTTTTTTTTTTTTGGTGTTTCACATGAGTCATTCATAAATAACAAGAGCCTTGTTGTACCTTGGTGTATAGTAAGTAGTCAATACTATGCTCCAAGTGTATGGATGGGGAGGATGGACTGAAACTTGCTATTTTCATGGTAATTAGCCATCCCTTTGTCTTGAACAGCGGCTTCTCTAACATGCTGTAGTCCACTGGGCCACTCCACGGTTCTCCTTTGTGATCTGATCCACCAGTTCTTTGTGCGGGAACACTGTGCTAGTTGTTGGTGGCAGAGACAGGCGGGGACTGTCATGGAAGATGGAGGGTACGTCATGATGTGGTCCTCCCTAATGCCCAGGCTGGAGTTGCAGAGTGGTTTTGTTCTTTATATCTCAGAAGTCTCTAAGGACCCTGTGATACTAAATCCTTCGCTGGTGAATGGAGACCTGGAGTACTCCGTCAGACCCAAACAGACCCGGGTCAAACAAGGGGTTAATGGAGACCTGAGTCTCAATTCTAATCCCAGGCCTGCAGAACATTCCATACCATATTGTTTTACTCCAAACACTGAGTGAGTCTTTTGAATTGATAAGCTGCCTAGCTGATAACAAGGCTAAAGGAAAACCAGAAACTTTAAAACATTTTTTTAAAATTCAGGCAGATGGTGATCGCAAAGAGGATGTATCTTGAAGAAGGTAGGAATTGGAAAACCACATTTCTCAGTAAGCATTCCCTTCTTTTTACCTAGTTGGGGTGGGGTGGGGGGACATGGTTTAAGAGCATAGGTTAAGTCACCGTACGCTTCCCTTCTCCAGCAATTTCCCAGTGACCGTTGTTGATAGTCATGCTGTCTCTCGTTCTCGCCCGGCGATGAATGTTTTATAAACTCAGCACTCTCAACTTAGTCCAGGTCCTGGCAGTAGGCTTCTAGATTGGTTATTGTATCATTTTCTTTAGGGGTGACTTCTCTCCTTCCCTCCCTCCATCCCTCTTTCCTCCCTTTCTTTTTTGCGGTGCTGGGGATTGAACCCAGGGGTATTCT
The DNA here is from genome assembly GCA_004027185.1 of Glis glis. Taxonomy (NCBI): domain Eukaryota; kingdom Metazoa; phylum Chordata; class Mammalia; order Rodentia; family Gliridae; genus Glis; species Glis glis. The sequence goes on along the minus strand of PVJS01003822.1, from coordinate 65,002 downwards.
ACCTGCGATCATCCGGTCTCAGTCTCCCAAGTACTGGGATTAGCTGCATGTGTTACCATGTCTGGCTTGGCCTTCCCTTCTTTAAAATTTAACTTTACTTTTGTACTTTGTGATGTGGCTGAAGGAGTGGATCACGTTCAACTTTTGGGGAGGGAATGGGGACAGAATTTTGAGTGATGTAAAAATCTACTTTTCATCTCAAATAACTCAAGGGTGGAAAATGTACAATGTATCCATGTTAATTTAAATGATGTCTTAGGCCGGGCGTGGTGGCACATGCTTGTAATCCCAGTACTTGGGAGGCTGAGACCGGAGGATCTGGGTTCGCGGCCAGCCTCAGCTACTTAGTGAGGCCCTCTGCAACTTAGTGAGACCCTGTTTCAAAATAAAGAACAAAAAATAGGGCTGGAGTGTAGCTCAGGGGTAGAATGCCCCTGGATTCAATCCCCAGTACCACAAAAAAATAAAAATAAAAGCAAATAAATAAATGATGTCTTAGCGGCAAAAAAGCCACTCTAGGGCTCCAGGACTGACTGGTTTTCATGTTGACTTGGGTATGAGCAACATGTATTGATTAATGACTGTCAAACACACCGCCAACGTGCTGCTGTAGGCACAAGCACACTCTTTGTGTAACTAACAGCGTAGGATCACTGAAGTTTTATTGCAGATGTGGTTTATGTAGCACTACCTTGCATCTCACAGACTTCCATATTCAAGGGGGCCTGTCGAAACCGTCTCTGGTCATGAGATATTGTGGTACCTGATTCATTGTTAATTCTCCTCCTAATCTGGCCTTAGTTGGCAGCAAAACCCCATTATACTGTGGAAAGAGCATCCACATGCTAGAGGGGCTGTCGTCCAACTAGATGAAGGTTAATTGTACTCAAGACACTGGGTACACAAGGAATGCGAAGGAGGTCGCGAAGAGGACACTGGGAATCACAGAAGAATACTCTCGTCACCCTGGGAACAGGACCCATGTCATTCTTTGGAGATCTGAGTCCTAGTTCTTTCTCCTCTTCCTGTGACAGGTCTCAGTGATCTTTTCTGGGCCTCACTTTCTTCATCTACAAAATGAACAGGGTTGAAGTCAATGTGCTAAGTTTACACACTGTAGAGTCCTGTCTAAAATCATTTCAATCCACAGTGATGGTAGTTAAGCCATAACTTCCCCTTTATTTATTTTTTGTTTGTGGTACTGGGAATTGAACTCAGGGGCATTCTACCTCTGAACTACAACTCCAGTTCTATTTTATTATTTTTATTTTGAAACAGGGTTTCACTTAGTTGCTGAGGCCTTGCTAAATTGCTGAGGCTGGCCGCAAACCTGCGATCACTCTGTGTCAGCCTCCCAAATACTGGGATTACAGGCATGCACCACCCACCCAGCTAACTTCCCATTTATTTATTTATTTATTTATTTATTTATTTATTTATTGTTTTGTTTGTGGTGTGGTAGGTTGAACCCAGGGGCATTCTACCTCTGAACTACACCCCCCAGCCCTTTTTATTTTATTTTGAGACAAGGTCTCACCAGGTTGCTGAGGGTCTCCCTAAATTGCTGAGGCTGGCCTTGAACCTGTAATCCTCCTGTCTCAGCCTTCCAAGTACTGGAATTACAGGTGTGTATCACCATGCCCGGCCTCCCTTTTATTGTTAACTTAGGCTGTAGTGATGTGATAGGAAAGCAGACTAGTCTAAAATGAGTCACGTAGTAACAGTTTGATGAATCAGTTCTTCCATTAACCCATTTATTATACATTTATTGAACACCCATGTGTAAGGAACTGTGCTAGACACTAGGAAAACAAAGTAAGATGAGCTCTTCGCCGTGTGTGTGTTCCTGGGAATTGAACCTAGGGGCTTTGTACCTCTGGGCTAAACCCCAGCCCTATTTTCTTTGGAAACAGGGTCTCACTAAGTTACCACACATTGGCCTTGAACCTGTGACTCTCCTCTCAAGTACTGGGATTAAGTACTGCCACCAGGCCCTGCAGCCCTACACTTTCAGAGCAATTTGTTTCTAGAAGAGGAAATAGACAAGTGAAAAGGAAGCAGTGGCAAGGCCACGTCTACAAGAGAGAGGGGTAAGGTGAAGGAGGGAAGGACAATCCTGTGGTTTTGCAGGAGGAAGGGAAGGCTTTACTGAAGAGGAGACATTTCAGCTGGGGCTTGAGGGGTAGCTAGGAGTCCTCCAGAGAGACATGCCCAGCAGGAAAGAGTATGCACAAAGGCATGGAGAAGAAACTGCTAAGAAAGGGGAGGGCCTCTGGAGGGATGTGTAGAAAGCTCTGTCGTCTAACATGCTGGAGATGCAATATTATCACCACTGGAAAAATCAAAATGTGGCAGGTCTGCTTTTTCATAGTTTTTTGGTTAGTCAATGGCCATCTATCAGGCCATCAGCACAATATGACAATTCTTGGTTTTCAAAGATTGTCAGTATGATATATTTAAATGGAGTCCAGTGAAGCTTGATTCAATATTCTTACCATTTGAAAGTAGTTTTTGGTTATTTAGATTGATGACAAAATGAATTAAATTTTTTTTCAGTGGATTCATTCTATCAGGCAGTCGTTCTCGACTAAATATATTAGATTTTAAGTTTTTTTCTCTGACCTAGATTACATCATGTTGGGCAAATCAGGCTATCTCTTACAACTTTAAATTCTCACCTACGGAGTGAGGGAATTGGGCTGGTTTTAAAAGGTCCATACCAGTCCTGATATTCTATGATCTTGTAAGTGAAAATTGTTACCTCCGCTATGTCTATTTATATAAATCTGTTTCTATAACCCGAATCATTGTGATAATCAAACATTTCTCAAGGACTGTGACTCCATAGCCCGTCATTACTATCAGAATCCGTCCATAGTGAGCACCTTTGTCTGCAAATCCAAAATCAGATAGGTGCTGAAATCTGAAACCTTTTGAACTTCATATTAATGCTCCAGAAGTTTTGGATTTCAGAGCATTTTGGATTTTCACATGGGGTATGCTCACCTGGTAAAAATCTATGCAAGTATTCCAAGATCTGAAAAACTAAAAAATCTGAAATGCTTCAGGTCCCAAGCGTTTTGGCCAAGGGGGACTCCGTCTGTGTCCAGTATATATCTCAGAGGTGATACCATGCCTTAAAAAGACACATGTCCCTCTCTCTGAAAGCAATCTGTTTCACATTTTGAGCAATAAAAAAAATGGAAGTGTTTTCTGGTATGTTGGTTAAATGGGCCCATGCATTTTAATATATCCCTGAAAAGCATATTAAACATAGGAAGAAGGTATTCTTTTCCACAGTATAGAGACCTTACCTGCTTGGTAAGGGACATACCTGCTTGGTAAGTGATGATCCTTGGACTCTGTGCACTTGCGCTTGGATTCTGTTCTGTAATCTTAGATAACTCGAGACGTGCGGGTTCTTACTAGGGTCTTGGCTGGTTCCTCTCCCTGGTGAATTGTTTCCTAAGTTTGGCCTACTTGCCGCTTCAAGAGCCGTTTCCTGGTCTTCCGGTTTCAGTGATCCATTTTTTTCCCGTCGCCTCGGTATCATTTGCCTCTGCATGTGTCGCTCACTCTAGGGTTTTTCATTTCTCCCCTCTGTTTTGACTGCTTCTCCCCATTGGAATGAAGATCAATGAAAGCAAAGGATTTTCTTATTCACAGCTCTCCTTTCAGCCGCTGGAGTAGTGGCTCTATCTATCTATCATCTATCTATCTATCTATCTATCTATCATCTATCTATCATCTGTCTATCATCTATCCATCCATCTGTCATCTATTTATCTTCTGTCTTTGTATCTATCACCTATGTATGTCTTTTCTATCTGCCTACTTATCTATCCATTTATTATCTATCTCCTATTTATTTTTTTCCCTCCTTCTCCTGCCTCTTTTGCTCTCGCTCCTCTCCTCCCTCCTTCTATCTGTCTCTATCTGGCCCGGCTATACAAAGTTATGGGATAAAGCAGTAAATCTGCTTCTCCAATCAGGATGAGGGAAGTTTCTCTTGCCCTGCCCTGCTCTGCCCTCCCTTGTACTGGGATTGAACCCAGGGACATTCTATGTAGCTCTAAGCTACACCCCTAGCCCTTTAATTTATTTTTTTAATTTTGAAATAGGGTCTCCCTAAGTTGCTGAGGGTCCACCTAAGTTGCTGAGGCTGGTCTCAAACCTGCGATCCTCCTGTACTGGGATTACAGGCGTGCACCACCACGCCCGGTTCTTTTATTTTATTTTATTTTTTTGTGGTACCAGGGATTGAACCCAGGGGTGTTTTACCTCCGAGCTACACCCCCAGCCCTATTTTTTTATACTTTATTTTGAAACTGGGTCTCACGAAGTTGCGGAGGGCCTCACTAAGTAGCTGAGGCGGGTCGCAAACCTGGATCCTCTGGTCTCAGCCTCCCAAGTACTAGGATTACAAGTGTGTGCCACCACGCCCAGCTTCTTTTATTTTCTTTATAATTAATCACTTAACCTTTGACTTCTCTTTCAGAGTTTCTCTTTCTGTGAAAGTCCAAGATATAGCAGAATGTTGAGAATTGAGCTTTAATGACAAAATCCTAATTTGGGGAAATGGATCCTCACTCCTGTGCTTGTTTTTTTTTTTTTCCTTCTCCAGGGCAGTGCGTTGGAATGACGAAGATCGCTCTCCAGCCAGCTCGGTCTGGATGAGTGGATGGCGATCGATAGCTCCAAGTGTCTCCTGTCCACACTCCTCTGGTAAGTCCGAGGCACTCGGGTATCTCAGGGCTGAAGAACCTGCCTCAGTCTGTGTCTGTGGAGTTACCACTTTCCCAGGCAGCTGTTAACTGCTTTTTGCATGCAGATCTGGGCGGGAGAGCCAGAGCAGCTCAGTGCTGGTCATTGGGAGTCCTGTGGCAAGGGGCTCCCGGTGAGGAGATCATCAAGCCCAAGTTACACATTTCTGGGTATATGTTTACCAATGTAGCACGCACACATACACATGCGCAGGCATGTGTATACATATAAGTATATGTACTTTTTGTACTAGGGATTGAACCCAGGGATATTCCATCTCCAGTCTGCACCCCCAGCCCTTTTCATTTTTTGTTTTGAAACTGGGTCTTGCTAGGTTACTGATAGTCTTGCTACATTGCTGAGGCTGGTCTCAAACCTGCAATCCTCCTGTCTCAGCCTCCCAAATACTGGGAATATAGGTGTGCGCTACCACACCCAGCTAATATAGTACATATTAAAGCTAGAAAATTTGATGATAATTGGTAACCTTTATGTCGACTGACCTTCTTGATCACCTGCAAAGGGGTAATCAAAAGGAACATTGAATTAGCCTCGGGAGGTATTTCTGTTTTAATGAAGAACCTAAAGTCTAGACTGATCTGGGGTCAGAGGGTCTGAATTTTTTGAATCTTGTCTCTGGCCTCTCCTGGCTTACTGACCTTGGGCAGGTTATTTAACCTGTTGGTGCTTCAGTTTCTTTTAAACATTGGGGGGATAGAAGTATTTTTCTAACCGGGCCTGCGTCTGAGGAAGCACAAGGCCCTGCGGCTGGCAGTAGAGGGAGGCCGCTCCGGTTCCATGTGAGGAGAGACTTGCTTACGGTCCCGGGGGGACATGGGGGTGGGTGACCCTGTGCAGGAGCGAACTTCTCAGGCCAGCAGTGGTGTCTGGAGGCTGTTTGGCTGGAGGTCAAGAGCTGGGTGGAGAGGGCCCCCCCATTCACCAGGATGGCAGAAGGCATGACTCTCAGGGCCTTAGCTGCCTCTTCGTGTACACGGTCTCTTGTGCAAACTGTGCCTGCGCATCTGGTTGGTTGCCTTAGCCCAGTTGGTTCTGTGCAGATCCCTAGAGAGTCAGGGTTAAGCCTCCTGAAGTCAGGGGTTGGGACTGCAGATTGTTTTCCTGTGAGATGTTTTTCAGGATTGGAAATTTCCCCGTTTTTGTTTTGTCATTTGCATTGGGGGTCACAAACTGGCCAGTCTTCAGTTGGTTCTGGGCTGTGGATGACTTTTCAGCCCAGGAAATGTGGCCCTGACAAGTGTGTTAAGGAAATTTAAATTAGTTGCCTACATTTTAAAACTGAAAACTTTACATGAAAGTAGCGTTTTCAGCACTTCTTAAAAATGCGGTTCACGTGGCACAGGTGGGCTCCGCGTTCCCAGGTGGCGGCATCTGTGCAGGTCCTGGCCCCCTGCTTGGGTCACACACGGGCCAGCCTGCCACGCACTCCGCCACTCCACACGGTCTCCCCAACAGCACGTGCCCAGTTGCCAATTTTCAATTAAGTTGTTTTCTTGTAGTAGAATTAGAAGAAAGCTGAAAAAAAAAGTTTTATCAATGTCCATAGTAGTAGTGGGAAAACGAATGATGTTTCCAGAGTTTCATATTTCAAGAAAAGTAGAAGTGTGTGTGTGTGTGTGTGTGTGTGTGTGTGTGTGTGTGTGTATGTGTGTGTTGTGTGTGTGTACACGTTAAAGAATACTATTCAGGTCTAATTTGCAAACAAGTGGTTTGTGTGTCTTAAGACTACAGTGCTCAGGTCTCCTTCACTCATACATTTATTTTTTATTTTTGGTACTGGGGATTAAACCCAGGGGCATTCTACCTCTGAGCTGTATCACCAGCTCTATTTTTATTTCTTATTTAGAAACAGGGTCTTACTAAGTTGCTGAGGCTGGCCTTGAACCTGGATCCTCCTTTCTCAGCCTCCCAAGCACAGGGATAACAGGCATGCACCACCACGCCCGGCTTCATTCATACATTTTTAATGGCCCTGGAGGTGTTTGAGTGTGACCACTGATGGGGAGAGTTGGATTTTCCCTCCATCTTCACACAGATGCCCTCCTCTCCTTCGCACTCTGTGGGCCTGGAGAGCAGCCGGTGGCAGCGTGACTCTGTTGCCCTCCCTGATGTCCATTGTTGGCCTCTTGACTCGGTGAAATAGGAACAGGGTATAATTTGCACACATGTAGACCCTGGCACTAGGCTCCATCCCACGTCCTCCGGTGCACCCCGATCCTCTCTGGGACTCTGGCCACAAACACATGGGCTGCCTCCTGGGGCACAGGCTGAAGTCTCTGGTCTCTGTTCTGTGCATTCCGATGTCTAGGCAAGAGCGTCATCTGGCTCGGCGCATCTGTTTGGTTCTACAGGGGCAATTTTAACTTCCTTGTCGAAGTAGACCAGGATGGTGCGGAGCTGGCTGGAGAGAGCAGGGAAGGTCCAGGACCACCAACTTCAGCTCTGGGGAGAGTGGTCAGGTGGGGAAAAAAGGAGATGTGTGTTGATAATGGCGGGAAGAGTAAGATGAATTAGTGGATGTTTCAGAATGACTGATTAATGTTGTTGGAAGGAGTGCCCACCTACCAACTGGTGATTTAACCAAGAGGTTATTTAATCATGAACAGAGCTGTGAGCTTCCCTCCACTCAATAGATTTATGTTAGAGAGAGGGCCCCATCTGTCCAGACCCTCTAGGAGGCTCTCAAATGGGAGGGAAAGCTGGGCTTAATAGATGACCTCTCTGGTCTCTTCAGACACTTAGATTCAATTATTCTCTTACTAGGAACCTTTCAGCTTAAACAGTTTCACTTCAGTCCATAAAAGAAACATTTTGAGCCAACTGAGAGGCGGGATATAACACTTTAATTACGTTTAGATTTGGGCAGATTATGCGTACTCTCTTAAATGTTCCAATAAAACCCTTCAAAAAAGTTGTAAACAGATGTATCCAGTGGCTAATATTTATAAGCCAGGATTTTGCAAGCATGTTTTCTAAATGAAATTTTTTTCTAGCCAAAATGTCATTTTACCTTATCTGAAACTCATTTTGTAGGTTCCTTTTTAGTAGCATGATTTCAAACGCACATTCATTGTTTACATTAAAAATATCATCAGCTGCTGATTATATAGCATTCAATTTAGTCTCAAAATTTAGGATTTTATGCATTATCGTTTATTATAAATTGTCACAGTGCATTTAATTTGGATGTAATGAAACACGGTATTATGGATCGACTTATTGTGGAGCATGCATGTGTGTGTGTGTGTGTGTGTGTGTGTGTGTGTGTGTATGTGTGTGTATACATATGCCATTTCACCCCAACCTTTTTTTTTTGAGGTACTGGGGATTGAACCCCAGGGGCATTCTACCTCCAGGCTACACCCCCAGCCCTATTTTTTATTCTTTATTTTGAAACAGGGTCTCACTAAGTTGTGGAGGGCCTCACTAAGTAGCTGAGGCTGGCCACCAACCCGGATCCTGTGGTCTCAGCCTCCCGAGTACTGGGATTACAAGCATGTGCTACCATGCCTGACGTTCACCCCAACCTTTTATTAAGGAAATTTGCAAAACTATAAGAACGTCAAAAGAACTGTCCAGTGAACACCCCTAAACCTGCCACTTAGGTTCTATAATTGTTAACACGTTGTTGTGTTTGCTTCTAACTGTGTCATTTTGCATTGTGTGCTTGAGAATTAAATCCTTCATACGTAGTAATTTGCATGCACTGCAGATCTGTGCCAAGGAATTTAATTTTAGATGCTAGTTAACACATACGTCCTGTTATATTATCTAAGAATAAAGCATTAAAAAGATCGCCTTGTTTTATGATTTGAAAATATGCCGGGATTCAGAATTTTAGGATGGAGAACTAAAATGAGAGGATTGTATTGTAGTTTGGCAAAGTCTAAAGAACTTGAAAAACCTTCTTACATAGTTTGAAACCCCAAGTGACTTTATAAATTCATTGGGCTAAAGTTATGTGGGTGACCTCAGTAATAAAAAAATAGTCCAGACAATGCAAATCCATTTGAAATGTCCAAGGAATGTTGGAGATAATTCATTTTTATAGGCAGTTCTGGCACAGAAGGGCCTACAAATAAAATGTATGAAAAGATCAGAATTGTCTTAAGAAAATCTAGAAGCAGGAATAAAGTGTAGACATGCAAGTATTTCCATGCAGTTAATTTTCTTCTGAAATATATATTGTATTGGGGTTTGAACCCAGGGGCATCCTACTTCTGAGCTACACCCCTAGCCCTATTATAGTTTTTATTTTGAAACAGGGTCTCACTATGTTGCTGAGGCTGACCTCCAACCTGCAATCTTCCTGTCTCAGCCTCCTAAGTACTGGGATTATAGGCACGCGCCACCACACCCAGGTTCTGAAATAGTTTTGATCCTCACAAACGTAATCTCCTTACATTTCTTTCTTCTGGCATAATTTCACCTCCTTCATATTTAGGAGTCCTTCCCTTTCTCAAAGTTATTGGTATTTTGTTTTACCTTTTTTGTTTTTAAGTAGCAGAAAAGATGCTATTAAGTCTAAGGGAATAGGAGCTCAATGATTTAACAGAATTCTGACCTTTTCCTTATTTACCTAGAGTCTTTTAAAATACACACATACATCAAATTAGCTTTGGGGACATTCCCGGGTTTTGTATATTGTGACTCGGCTTCCATGGCAACCTTCTGACTTCAGGCCGAGGCTTGTGGTCACTTGGGTGGTACGTCTTTCTCTGCTACCCACTGCTGCTGGCTCTGTGACCTTGTGCAGCCGCTTCCGGCTTCTTCTTTTCTTTCTTGAATTGAACCTAGAGGCTTTCTACCTCCGAGCTACACCCCCAGCCCTATTTTTTTTTTTAATTTTTATTTTGAAACAGGGTCTTGCTAGGTTTATGGGAGTCCACACTTGCTGAGGTTGTCCTTGAACCTACGATCCTCCTGTCTCAGCCACCCAAGTACTGGGATTACAAGCATGCACCACCTCACCTGGCTCTGAGGTTGTCCTTGAACCTGCGATCCTCCTGTCTCAGCCTCCCAAGTACTGGGATTGCAGGTTTGCACCACCACACCTGGTTTAGGCCTCTGTTTAATCTGTAATGGGAGGGGGTTGAAAAAGGGTATTTTTCAGGTCTACTCAACTGGCACTAAAAGTTCCTTGATTCTCTGTTCACATTTAAGTTTTTGTGGCAGTTAGACTAATTTTTATAACTATCAGACTGATGACCTTCAAATTATGAATTAAACTACATTTTGAAAAAAAAACCCTGTTTAGCTCTCTGTGTGTACATGTGTACCTGTATATGTAGATGTCTCTGTTAAGATACATTTTTAATCCAGATAAGGAATTAAAAGGTCATCTCTCATTAGTAGAATCTGGTCTTTAATATTAAGTAGGGATCTCTGTTGAATATGTAGATCCATTCACATTTTTTTTTTCTTGTGGTACTGGGGATTGAATCCAGGGACATTCTATCTCTAAGATATACTCATTCCTATTTTATTATTTTTTTAATTTTAAAACAGGGTTTTGCTAAGTTGTCAAGGGCTTTGCTGAGTTCCTGGGGCTGGCCTCAAACCTGCCATTCTCCTGTCTCAGCCTTCCAAAGTACTGGGATTACAGGCATACACCACCACACCTGGACATTCACATTTTTAAAACGAAAAGAATAATTTACAAAGCTCTTGCTACATGTTTTCCAAAGTAACTTGTGTATCTGCTCACTTATATTATATATATCTTGAAGACTTCTGGTTAAACTGGTTTCATTTATAGAAAATAACTTCAAAAATTTAAACACTAGCCAGGCATTGTGGCTCATGCTTGTAATCCCAGTACTTGGGAGGCTGAGATAGGAGGATCGCAGGTTCGCAGCCAGCCTCAGCTACTTAGTGAAGCCCGCCACAACTTAGTGAGACCCTGTTTCAAAAATAAAGAATAAAAAATAGTGCTGGGGTGTAGCTCAGAGAATGCCCCTGGGTTCAATCCCCAGTACTGCAAAAAAAAAAAAAAAAAATTTAAACACTAAGCTGGGTGTGGTGGCATATACCTGTAATCCCAGTACTTGGGAGGCTGAGATAGGAAGATCATAGGTTTGAGGCTAGCCTTAGCAATTTAGCAAGGCCTTCAACAACTTAGTGAGATCCTTTTCTCAAAATAAAAATAAAATAGGACTGGGGGTGTAGCTAAGAGGTAGAACACCACTTAGTTCAATCCTCAGTACCACAAAAGCAAAAAAAAAGAAAAAAAAACACTGCCTTACAAATGTGGTCCTGCTCTTCCTTCCATTTGGCACTCCCCCACCCCCTGCCCCCCAAAAAAACTAATATAAAATGACCTGAAAGCGTTGCTTTATCTTTTGGGTATTTTTAGTATTTAAGATCTTTCCTTAAAGTATATAGCAAGACTTAAAGACTCTGAGATTCTGGTATAAACTTCAATATACTATAATTTAGTACATATTTTTGATAAAATAGCGCCATGTTGTGGTAACAAGGACTTCCCATGTAGGACACGGTAGTTCAGCCAACTTAAAAATGAAATCACTGAGCAAGGAGCATAGAGTAAGTGTATACCCAGTAAGTGTATACCCGATATTTTGCAAATCCTAAAAGAATTTTTAAGGGCCGCTCTCGAGGCTGGGTTTTTATGGTCATACCATTCCAGCTGTGGTTTTGGGGGCAGAATGTTTACTACCACCCCAAACACCAGGGGGGTAGGTGTGTATTCTTACTGCGGAAGGGCTGAAAAAGAGAAGAAGAAGGAAAAAAAAAAAAAGAGTCAGTCGACCTTTATTCAGCAAACCTCGGAGCCGCGCTCCTATGGAACGTCGGTGGTCATGGTGGTATGCAGGCCTGACAACAGCCCAGTCATGGGCAGGCCTGGTGTGTCAGGCTCTGATGATGGCAGGCTGTCCCGGCTAATCGCTTGAGGCAGCCCATGGAAACCACTTTCTGGTTAAGTCTGCCTCATACTGTTCCACCAATGGAAAAAATTGAACATGATGAGGGTGTGTAGCAAGCAGACAGAAATATATCCAGCATTGCACAGGATCCATTTTTAGCTCGTAACGGCCGAGCATTCGAAGTGTTAGACAGTGTTTCCTGGCTTACCATGGGCAGAAGGAAGAGAGAGCTCGTGGATGCGAGGATAGATTCTAGCTGCGTGAAACTTTTTCTATTAACTAAAAGACCCTGAGAAAAACTGGCTGCACCCAGAGCTTTGGCAAAGGTAAGGTTATAAATGTTCATTTCCCTGCTTCTGGAATTGAAACGTAATTTTATATGTGAGATAGAAATGTTGTTCCAAAAGTTCCCTTTGGCAACACAGCCTGTGTGCTGACTTATCTTTGTTTTACATTATTTTGTTCTTAGGCTGCACACGTTGCTGTGCATAAGAGAATTGTTATCTATAAATATGAGCATCTATAAACTTTCAAACACCTAATGATGATTTATCGTGGTCTTGTGCCATAGTTTATGAACTAGAAGTTCTCCAAAACCTGATTGTATGGATTTTTTTTTTCTCTCTGATATCTCAAGAAAGTGCCATTTCTCAGTCTGATCATGTGAAAACATTCAGGACTATTACTTTGTCTTTACCAGTTGATTCTTTCAGGAAAGAATGGGAAATTAAAATGTGGCAGAGATCGTATTTTATAGTTTCCTGGTTAATAGATAATTTCATCAGTTAAAAACCCGAGTTTTTAGCTCAGTGAACTATTTGGTTTAAGAGTTTCCTTTCAGATTTGTAATTTGATGTTCAGTGTTTGACATTGTTTGTCCTGAAGTTTGGTCGTGAACTTTCTGAAAAGGAGAGGAATCCCCTGTGACCTGGGAGGTTGGGTGGGTGCCTGGGTTAAGTAGAGTAATTGATCCGTGTTCTATCCTGCAGGGCTGCTCATTCATTAGCGCCCGGAGCCCCAGCAGCACAGGCTCTGCTGAGCGGAGTGCGCGCTGCTCAGCAGGGACGGAGGCGCCCTGGCGTGGTGTAGCTCTTCTTTGGCTTGACATTAATTTGGCCCAGCATGTAATTCTCAGAAAATTGGTAGGTGGAGAGACAGAAATAGGAAGCTTTATTGAAGTCGTTGTGAGTTGGGAGATTATTTATAGGATTTCTGGAAAGTTACGGGTACAGCTGCTCAACGGCTGGAGTTTTTCCTAACGCATCTCAGCATTTTACTGTGGTTTCCATCACACGCGGGTCCTAAAATGTTATACTTCTTTTCAGTATAATGGCGGCATGAGTTATTTTCGGGCGGCCAGTGTGTGTTCCTTTTTGGTTGTATGAGGGCCGACTTCTCCGTGGGCGTGTTGTGTGTCTCAACCCATTCACTTCCTTTATAGAGATGACTTTTGGGGACGGAGGAATGTTGAGTGTGGTCAGGTGGGTTAGAATTCATAGAACCATTGAATAGTTGGCCACATTTTTTTTTTAATGGTACTGGGGATTGAACCCAGGGGCGTTCTACCTCTGAGCTACACCCCCAGCCCTATTTTATTCTTTATTTTGAAACAGGGTTTCACTAGGTTGAGGAAGGCCTCACAAGTTGCTGAGGCTGACCTCGAACCTGCAATCCTCCTGTCTCAGCCTCCCAAGTACTGGGATTACAAGTGTGCACCACCATGCCCGGCTGAGTTTTTATTTTGAAACAGGGTCTCACTAAGTTGTGGCAGGCCTTGCTAAGTTGTGGCAGGCCTTGCTAAGTTGCTGAGGCTGGCCTCGAACTTGCGATCCTCCTGTCTCAACCTCCCAAGTACTGGGATTACAGGCTGCACCAGTGCTCCTAGCTAGTTGGTCACATATTATTGATTACTTTTTCTCTTAATCTCAGGTGACCAGAGCAGGAGCAGAGCCCGGGCAGCCCACCTCCTCCTCTGCTGAGACTAACACTTGTCATTGACTTTGATTTTTACCAGAGCTTGCAATAGAAACTAAAGCCTGTTGAAGAACCTTAAGACCCCAACAAAGACCACCAAACTGTAAATAGTGTAGTGAATGCACACAGACAGCACCTTCTCGTGGTGTTGTAGTCAGGGGGATGGCTTGCGCAGCCCCGCTCAGGCCGGGCCTGTGGGAAGGAGGCCTGGAAGTGCAAGATAAGGGTCCTGGCCCTTGAGAGGAGATCATCTTCCAGAGTGGTCCCTCACTTACCCTCTGAGTAAGACAGATGACTCTGTCTTGCAGGTCCAAGCTTGCGTCTAAGCAGAGCTGTATTTCCCTGTGCAAAGTTAGTGCAGGGTCTCTGAAACCCTTTCCCGCCAAAAATACTGAATGAAAGAATCCAGGCTTGTGCCCCTGAAATATCTGATGGGGCACTTCACTAGGTTTGTGCCCTTAGGCCTGGCCTGCTTTGTCAGGTTCCCTTATGTGATGATAATAAATCGGGTTAGTGAGATCCTTTAGCTCAACTCTTAGATTAAAAAAAAATTCCTTTTCATGGAACATTCAGAACAAGGTCTTTTTGGATATATATATATATATATATATATATATATGCTTTTGCTTGTTTCTAAGGGATAGTTTGCATTTTTCCTTTGAAATTCAATGTACTTTAGATAGAGGCAGAGGTAATACTGGCTTTATGAGAAAGAATGGGGGGAGATAATTGTATGGAATTGAAAGAAATAGCAACACTGTTGAATATGGGGTAAAGTAATAATGATAATAGATAAACTTGAATTTCTAACGGTTGAGTTCTAATAACAGTGATTGAATATCTTTTTTTATTACTCACTCTTATTTACATGTTAGGATTTAACCATGCCCCAGGAATATATTGTATTTTGGGGAGGGTACTGGGGGTTGAACCCAGGGGCATTATACCTCCAAGCTACACCCCCAATCCCCCCCTTTTCAATTTTGAAACAGAGACTCACTAAGTTGCTGAGGCTGCCTTGGAATGCAAGCCTCAGCAACTTAGCAAAACTCTGTTTCAAAATTGGAGGTAGAATGCTTCTGGGTTCAATCCCCAGAATCACAAAAAAGAACAATAAATTGTATTCTTTATTTTCAGTTATTTATAGTTCATAGTATTGTGGAGACAGAGTCTTGGAGCTAGAAATGGACCTTAGGTAATTTTTCAAACTGGAAAATCTACAAACCGAATGATACGTTCATAGGGTCAGAGGTGGTTAGCTTCCTGGCTGGGATGAGATTCCAGGTACCCTGGGAGTCCTTTTCTTACACTAGTCTTTAATTGGGAACACCTTGGTGCACCCATCCTGATATATCTTAGTAAATCTCTGGGGGCAGTATATCCACATGTGTGTATATGTGCATGCATGTATATCCATATATGCACGCGTGTTATTTATGTATCCATTTCCCTCCCTCCCTTTCTTTTTTTGGTTTGTTCTTTCATCTTCTTACATAGCTACTTACCGAAGGAGACACATTTAGAGTTCTAGTAAGAGCAAGGACTTTGGTTTTTCTTGGAGTCTAGATGAGGTTCAGAGTTACACATTCAGAGAATGGCCATTGTCTTTCTATTATTGCCGGAGAGCATGTTAGGCTCCCAGGAGTTATTCTAACCTACTTGATGAGACAGCGTTGATTGAAATTCACCTGCCAGTCTGTTTCCATTTCAGCCTTAGATGAAGGGTTTTTTTTGGGGGGGGGTTGCATTGCAATAGAGACTATGTAGGCTTTGTTAATTCAGTGCCTGACAAGAGATGCTACAGAGGGAAGCAGCACACCAAGGCTGAGACTTGGCTTCAGGACAAGGTAATGTAGGGCACTTTTGGAAAAATAAACTACATATGAAGTGGTAGACTAAGTTATCACTTGGATTCTAGGAAAGGGACGTGATAGAGAGAGTCGGGATAGAGTTGATCCAGGGAGTTCCCAGGACTCGATAAAGGCGAATAGGTCCTGGGTATCTTCAGGGCAAGCCTGGAGAGTGAGAATAATTCTCACCCCCTTCTGTACTTGGCCATGACGCGTCTCTTTGGCTGCAGAGTTGCTGGAGCAGGCTTTCTAACATGGGGTGTGAAGGAGGATTAGAGACAGGGGTTCACAGGCTGGTAAGGACAGAAGCGGACATCCACATGGGGGAAGGTGACCGAGGAAACCCCTGAATGAGGAGAACGAAGACAGACTGGCTTTCGAGTCCTCCATGGCCACCCCTGGAGAGGGAAAGAAGGGCGAGAGGAGGCACACAGACCTCAGTGACCCAAGGAAACTCACAAGGCAAAGAGGTAGAAGACATTCCTCCCTTATTTCAGCATAGCCAAATCACGGGACCAACCCAGGTTACATCAGCAGATGATAACAAACTGGTCTATACACACAATGGAATTTTACTCAGCCATAAAGAAGAACAACATTGTGTCATTGCAGGGAAATGGATAGAACTAGAGAATATTATGCTGATAACAGCCAGTCTCAGAAAGTCAAGGGTCACATGCTTTCTCTCATATGTGGAAGCTAGAACAAAAATAGGAGGCAAAAGGGACTTCAGTCAAATGAGGAGAGAAAACAGTAGAATAGTGGAGGGAGATCAGGGGAAGACGGTGGGGAGGGAAAAAACAAGGATCAAGGAAGGAAACAGTTCAGGTAAGGCTACGTCCATACATGAGGGTGTCATTCCGAAGCTCACTAATGTGGGAGGGAGGAAGGGGAGTGAGGGGGGACACGAAGGAAAGTACACCAAGTGATGTGTGTGTGGACATTCGTATCATTCGAATCTCACTATGATGTATAATTATACTGTACCAATAAAAGTATAAAAAATAAAAAAGAAGTAGAAGAGAGCGAAGCGCTTCTTGAAAAGCATGCAGAAATTTATTCCATTCAAAATCCAGAGGTGGATCACAAGTGAACCAAAACAACCGGACAAGTTAAATATAAAACAACAGCAGCAACTATTTTTTTTTGAGCCCTTCTTCCTTCTAGCTCCCACCCGACTCTTCTGGTCCCCTTTGCAGTAAAACTCCTGAATGAGTTGTTCATGACTTCAGCTTCGTTGACCACATCCTCAGATCCACTGCAGTCCGCCTTTCTCCAGCCTCGCTCTTGGTCAAGTTCACCGAGAACTCCACATTGCACAATCTGCTAGACCCAGCGCTCCTCCCTGGAACAGTGTGTTCCGTCAGCTCGCAGGGCGACCCGCTCTCTTGGTTTCCTTGAACTCGGCTCACTGGTGGCTCTGGGTGTTGTCTTCATGTTTCTCCCCCTCCTCTGACCTCTTAGTGTTGGAATGCTCCAGCGCCTCCTGTTCCCCTTTGTTTACTTGTGGGGAACTTGTTTAGTGTGTGTTTAAATACCGTATTTGTAGGGATATGGAACAAATCTGTACCTTAGCCCACCTCGCTTCTGGCTCCAGACTCCCATATCCGACCGCCATCCAGTGTTTCCACTTTACCGTCCAGTAGACATGACAAACCTAGCACATCCAGCTCTGAATTCCTTATCTTCTGTGTTGGTCAACTTTCCTTTGCTGTGACAAAGTACCTGAGAAAATCAACTTTAAATGAGGAAAGGTTTATTTTGGCCCACAATTTCAGAGGGTTCAGCCCATGGTTGTCTGACTCTTGTGTGTTGGGGCCTGAGGCAAGGCAGATCATAATAACGGGGAGCACGGGGTGGAGCACAGCAGCTCATGTCACGGCAGCTGGAAGGAAGAGAGAGGGAGGAAGGGGCTGGGGTCCCGTTATCCCCTTCACGGCCCCTCCTAAAGGTTCTACCACCTCCTAATGGCACCACAGGCTGGTGACCAAACCTTTAGCCTATTGGCCTTTGGGGGACATTTAAGATCCAATCCATGACATCTTCCCCGGCCTAGTCTCTGCCTTCTCCATTCTTCCGGGGGCTTAGACTGAAAGTTGTAGGGTTGTCACAGACATCTCTCACCACTCGCCGCCACCCTCTGGAGCATCCTATGGCTCTCGTCTCCCTTCCACTGTATGGAGAGTCAGCCCAGTCCTCCTTCGCCCTAACCTTGCATCCTAGCCTCATCTCTTACCTGAACCGTTGCAGGAGCCCAGCAGGTCTGCCGGCCTCCACTCGCCTAGACCTGCACCGCTGCCACAAAGTTCCTCTCAGAATACACCTGCGACGAGGAGCCCTCTGCCATGACCCCCTGATGAGGACAACCCTCAGCCTCAGTGTGCAAGCCACTGGCCGTCACATGTCCTCCAGGCTGCCCTAGCGAGCCCCTCAACCTCTCTGGCCCCTTTTGCTTGCCCGGCCCACTCTGACTCCTCCATGCTGGCCTCCAGCCCATCCCTCCTCCCCGGGAGATACCTGTTCTTCTCCCCCATCCGCATGGTCTCTCCCCACAAGCATGCTTCACTGTCACTGTTTCGAGACTTCTACTCCCTTCTTAAAACTACAGCGCACCCCCGTCCCCTTCCCCCTCCCTGGTCCCCTCCTTTCCCTCTTGTTTCTATTTTGCTAAAGTGCTCAGCACACTGCAGAATATACTTTCCTTTTCTTGTTTTCTTTTACCTCTCTCCTCTGTCCTGGGGGCTGCATGAGAGCAGGTTTTGGGGATGGGTCTGTTTGGTTTATTGCTGTGTCCCCTGGGCCTAGAAGAAGGTCAGGTACAGAGAGTTATTCATAAGTAGAGATCGTATGAGTCGGCTACATCACGTCTTACCTCGAAGCCTAGTGACATAGCGGAAGCAACTAATAGAAGTGCGAAATGTCCTCGAACCCTGTATTTTATCTTAAAAATGTAAATTTTATACTTTGTATGTGTGTTTCTTTATTATGGAAGCAGTATTGGAATTACTTGGAACTAACTGAAGTTGAAGCTTCATGCAGATGCCCTTTGCACTCTGTCGTCTTCGGCGGGATCTTCCTCTCCGGGCCTGTGGCCGCGTCTCAACCCCACAGCCTTTGGGAGGAATATTCTAAGTTTTAATTGGCATTGAGGATAATAACCAGGAAACTTACAGTATCCAGAAGACAAAATCCTCATCTGTGCAGTATTCTTTATAAAGAATAGAATAAGCTCCTGAGTTATCTTAAAATTTCCATGTTCATTTCATCCCCAGTTGTGATGGACCTTTTTTGGTTGGAAAAAGGATACCCTGAGAGATAAACCTTTCCAATGTCTTATTTAGGAAAGAAGCATAAATCAGTTGCAAATACTCTTCTGAAAGGAGAGCTGGAAAGTTAAATTGTACTTTTTTTTGGTGTGTATGTGTGTGTAGTACTAAGGATTGAACCTGGGGGCATTCTACCTCTGAACTACACTCCTAGCCTTATTTTATTTTTATTTTGAAACAGGGTCTTCCTAGGTTGATGAGGGTCTCACTACTTGCTGCAGCTGTCCTTACATCTGCAGTCCCTCTGTCTCAGCCTCCTAAGTAACTTGTACTTTTTGAGAAAACATGGTATAATGGCAACCTAAAAAAATGCAGGAGAATTTTAAGTCATTTTGATAGAATGCATATATTAAAAAACGATTTTAAAAGATCCAGGTTTAATTCTTACCATTTACCCTTTAGTGATCTTGATGGAATTATTTAACCCCTAGAGGCTAAAAATTTCCCTTTTTTTATGAAACAGGGATGATTATGTGACCTCTTAGGGTTCTTGCGCCCATGGAGCCGGCACGCAGCAACATTGAGAACATTATTAAACCCTTCCCCCCCCCTCCATGTGTTCATCTACTTTGAATTTAAATTTTTTTAAAAATTCCTATAAATTAGGAAATTGAAGCTATACCTACTAGTCCTACTCATTTTTTTTCCCCTGAAGGTTTCTGTAAATTGTTAACATAATTTTGCTGGCAGGCCCAAGGGCAGCTTATACTGTGGCCTTAAGACATAAACTTACAGAAATGAACTCTCCGATAGGGAACACCTCCAGCTGAACTAGAAGAGCCACACATTTACGAGGGTGGGGAAAACACCGATTTAAACGAGGGGAAAAATGCGTGGTTTAAGCCTGTTCATTTTTCAACTTAAATGGAACAGTGTATAATGAAGAAATATTCTGCCAAGAATAACTTGGGACAAGCACCGTGGTATATTTTGGTCGCAGAATGTGACTGAGGTTCAGGAATACGATGTCTGCTTCCAATTTACGGAGGCATGTGCCTGCTGCCCAGGGCTCCCAGCTAGTGAGATGCCGCGTGGCTGCAGCCCGGACTCAAGGTGGGGGGCTTCTGTTTGTGCTCTGAGGCAGAGCTGGGGCAGCGCTAGCCCAGGCCTCAGTGTGCTTTTTGTGGAATGGCTCATGCTCATAAAAGTTAATAAAGAGAGGTTATTGAAAAGTCATGCTAACACTTTTGAAGCTCATGTTCATAAGTTACAAAAGAAGGTTATCTGAAAGTCATGCTAACTGTTTTGAATCTTTGGTTCTGCTGGTCACTAAGATAGTACCAGGTCTCTAAAGACCAGAATCTTGGACAGATCTTTTGGATGAGATTGAAGGAGACTTTCTTTTTTCTTTCTTTTTTTTAAATTTTTTTGCAGTACCAGGGATTGAACCCAGGGGCGTTCTACCTCCATGCAACACCCCTGGCCCTATTTTTTTTATACTTTATTTTAAAACTGGGTCTCATGAAGTCGCAGAGGGAAACTTTCGAGAGAAGGCAGAGTGGGACAAAATACTGGATCTATTAAAAAAAGCATGAAACAACAAATCAGTGCTTGAATGAAAATGTATGAAATGCATTTTGATCTTTTCTAAAAGAAAACACATCAGGAAAATGTTTTATTTTTTACCAGGATTATTTCATTTTAGACTATACAGATTCTCTAATTTTGCTTGAAAATGTATTTTTTTAAATCCCTAAAATATTTTCAGTTTCTGTGTTGTAGCTGGGCCGCTCCATTTACTCGGCACTCCATAAACATACCAGTAATATTTGTGGGCTCGTCGGTCCCACTGCCTCTCGTAGACTCCAGGACATTGAGGTTGCTGGGGTCCCTCACTGGCTGTACAGTTGGAGTGTGGGATCTCCCCTGCGCCCCGCAGGAGCTGACGAGCCAGCAGCCGGGGGCTCTCATTTCTTACTTTGGTTTTCCTCACCATCCCAGCAACACAGAGCTGGGTGTCTAGGGCTCTCCAGCCATCCTGCTGAATTGTTCAGTGAACACCTTCACTCCACTGCCCAGGTTTTGCCAACACGTAGAACATTTTCCTCCTTTGCCAGCACCGTTGTCTGACCTGCCCGCCACCTACCACGTGGTCCCTAGGAATCCCTGGGTGATGGTCCGCTCCGTGGTACTTCTAGGCATCGTGTAGTGGGAGAAGGCTTAGAGGGGGTGGGCCGTGACTGTCGGATCTCCCCAGCTTCCCCCCTCTCTGCCTTCTGAGTTTTACCCCCTCCGCATCATCATCTCTGCAGACTTTGCCCGGCACTGGTGCTCAGGTCTGCCCCCTTCTTACCTTTCTCTGCACTAGCTGGGGTCCTGGTCCACTTTATCTGGTTGTTGGTCCAGTCATTTGTGGGTTCAGCAAGCCTCAAGAAGCCTTGACTCTTTGGGGTTGCTGTTTCCACTCCTGGACCCCCCACCACCACTTTCCTTTCTTCATCTGGCAAAATCCTGTTCTTCCTTCATGTCCCCATTATCTTCTTTATGGCGTCCTTCCTAGCTTTTACTTTTTTTTGGTACTGAGGATTGAACCCAGGGGCATTCTACCTCTGAGCTACACTCCCAGCCTGAATTGTGAAGGCTGGCCTTGAGCCTGCAATCCTCCTGATTCAGCCTCCCAAATACTGGGATTACAGGCGTGTGCCACCATGACCAGTTCATTCCTAACTTTTTAGTAAGAATTTGAATGCCCAGTGAAAGTTTCTCTTAGGTTGTAGCATGCGAAAGTGTGAGGACCATGGACGGGCCCAACTCGGGGTACCCGGAACGGCACGTTAATGATGACATGTTCTTGTCCAGCCAGAGTGTTTGTCGAGGAGGATGTTTTTGTTTTTTTTTTTTAAATATTTTTGAGACTCTTTAGAGTTTGGTTGCCCCTGAGTCTTGTTAGAAAGGATGTACCATTCTGATGAGCTTGCCCCTTGAAGGAAGTTATTGTTTTTTTCAAGTCTTCTTTGGACCACCACTCAAGTGGATGTGATTTTACTTCACAACCCAGTATATTGTCAAAGTGCACACAAGAACTTAATTTCACGGCACACGTCTGTAATCTCAGTACTCGGGAGGATTGCAGGTTCGAGACCAGTCTCAGCAACTTAGCGAGACTCAGCAAACTAGCGAGACCCTGTTTCAAAACAAAAATCGAAAGAATGGGCTGGGGTGTGGCTCAGAAGTAGAATGCCTCTGGGTCCAATCCCCAGACACACACGCACACACACATGCAATAATAATAATAATAATAATAATAATAATAATATAATATATAATAATAAATAATAAAACTAGTTCATTGCTCTTCCTGGATTTCACTCTGCTATTTTCTATTCTACTTACTGTATTCTCTCCTCTGCTCTATTCAAATTCCTTCCTATCCTATTACTTAAAAATATTGGTATTGATTCATTGAAGGAATTTTATGACCCATCGTTTAATCCACATTTCTGTAAGCAATGTAGAGCAGATGATATGATTTTTATAAAACAGGTGTGATTTCTGAGCCCCTCCTTGTGCTGAATGACTTACGAAGGTGATGAACTGTGCAGAATGCTGGGCCATTGTCTCTGGAATTTATTACTTTCCCCTGTTGACTCTTGGCCATGCTTGTCAACGGAGATCCTGCTCCTCAGACATTCAGTGCTGCAGATTGGCCTGGCCATTCATCTGTTAATGTGCACTTGGAAGCAATCCGGCTGCATTGAAAGAGAAGCGATGGAGCCCAACAAAGGCCCTTAGCTTTTGAGGCCTTTCGCAGCAGCTTGCTTTCTGCCCACTCTGTTTGTAAGGATCCCTCTTCCTAAGCAGTTTCCCTACGGGGTCCAGATGCTCCTTTTGCCTGCCTCTTTGTACAAACTGGGTTTGAGTTTTCTTACAATTAGAAAGGAGCTCCTTCAAGTCTTGGTATCCAATTCATGCATTCTGAGTATAGTTCATTGACTCGAGATGAGAGAGCGGGTTCTGGCAGTATTTACAAAGTTTAAGTTTGGATTCTTAACAGAGTCGAGTGCTTTTGTTGTAGAATTTTAGACATATTTTAGCATTTTTCGTGACAGATGCACTAGTAGAACTTGAAGGCAGGGGTTTCCAGCCTCAGCACTGTTGATACATTGGGCCAGATTCAACACCAAGAGTGGCCTCGAATGGGGAGTGCTGTGAGGAGCTGCCCTGTCCTGTGTGTTGTGGGATGTTGAGCCTCTCCCAACGAGGTGCCAGCAGCATGACCCCAGTTGTGACAAGTGTAGCATCTCCAGACAATACCAAATATCCCCTGGGGACAAAATCATCCTGGCTGAGAATGACTGCTCCAAGGTAATACCAGTTGTTCGGTACAAACGGGGGTATTTTCTTAAATTTTTGACCCTGAGTATCTAAAAATGCAATTGCATGACTGTTGTGTTTTCTTGACATTTGACAGATCTCTTACAAATTAGGTAGTTTCATGTGCTCTAACAATTTTGGGGAATTTATCAAAATCAGACACATGCTAGCAGTAGAACCTAGAAAAGTCCATATGTAAATATGAAATATTTAGTGATTTTAGCTAATGAAAGATCCGAAACAACAGATGGCTATAATAAGATCGGATATCAGAGCACACAATGTTAGTTACATAGCTATGATTAGTAGTAGTACTGTGTCGCATTTCACAGCTTTTTAGGTGGTTTTGCATATATTTCTATACTTGATTCTCAATCTATGAGGTAGGTGGGGTAGATTTTTTTTTTTTATCCTCAAGTTGCACAGGGAGAAAATGAAATCCAGGAGGGGTAAGTAATTAGCCCAAGATCTCACGTGCTCTATAAGAGACAGAAGCAGAGCTTAACCCAAGTTCTCTGGCACAAACTAAATGATAAGTCAGAGGTTTGTATCAGTGATCACATCTCCCCTGCCCCCAAATAAAGGGAGTTCTGTGATGGCTGGGAATGGCTGGCCCTTTTCTTTCCTGGCTCTTATCTCTGAAGTATTTGCCTTGGGCACTGATGAGGGTCCTAGCTCAGTATGAAAATCTGTCTGGAGTCATATGAAGATGGTGGTGTCTCCTGGTGGTAGCACTTGAGTTTCTCTACCCCATCTTGCCCAACTATAAATCTGCCTCTGTGCAGCAGCCCTGGGCCTCAGCTCCGCTCCCCCACCCCCAACAACCCCCCACCCCCAGGCCTTCACAGCAGCATCTGCCCACCCCGGGGTTCCTCTTTTCTCCATCTGGGCAGCCCAGAGACAAAGCCACAGAGTCCAGGATTCTAGTTTTTCTGCTGCAGACACAGCACTCCATGGAAGTAGAGATTGGGGGACTCTAACGTACCAGTGCACCCCCAGGCTCAAGGCAAACGGAGACAGGGGAAATCTGGAATTTCCTCCTGAAAGGTACCGCTCTGCTTTTCAGTAGGTCACAGTGGCTGTTGGGACTGTGGTGGCATGTTTGTGAAATTCCTCCAGGTTGCTGGGCATTTCTGGTATGGTAATTGATCGCAATTAACAACCCCCCCCCCAAAACTTCCATTTTTGTTTTTGATTTTAGCTTAAAAAGTTAGCACATTCATGTGAGTGGGGATTGAAGGGGAATGCAGAAAACGAAAAATGGAAGTTTTTTTTTTTAAGGTTCACGGGATTGTGGCCAACTTAAAAAATTCCAAAATTTCATTATGATCATTCAATAAGTAAAACAATTATTAAAAGTATATGCACAGCATACGGTATTTGCTAAGTATGCGCTCAGTTCCATATTATTTTTTTCAGAGTGACTTCACTTATATTACCTCTGTATTTGCTGTGGGTCCCACTACTGTATATTTAATGTGTAACATTGCAGTTTATACCTTAATATGTATGATTGAAAGCTAGTATACCTAATATGTATTTCTGCTATTTTCAGACACCAGGCCTTTTTAAAGTATTTTTAAGAGTTCACAGGAAATCTTTTTTTTTCCCCCATTCCCCTTCTTATCAACAAAAAAGTTTTTAAACTTGAATACCATAAAATTACCTTAGTCAAGGAGCTGGGATCACAGGGTGCTGAAAATTTGATGTATTTGTTTTCTTGCTTCCAGACAAAGATCATAGCTAAATCATGACAGATGAAATATCTGTTTAACTTGTCATACTCCTCAGGGGTAATAATTATATAGTTTCCCTCAAGGATTACTCTTCCTGTCAATCAATTTCTCATAAATATTGGGTAAATTCTTCCTGCTGCAGTTTAAAGCTGTTTTTTTAAAAATTTTTAATTGACCAGATATGCTGAACAGCTGATCACTTTCTGCCTCTGTAAAAATGCACGTAGCTGTTCACTTCTGCCCCCGCTTGCTGGCTCCTCTCCAGGCTGCACGGTCTCAGCTATGTGGGTTTACGCATCGGTCTTTCAGCCCCGGCCAGCGGGAGGATTCCTGCTTTCGGTCTGTGTCTGCATCGCCCTTCTGACATGTGAAGGGGCTCTCATTCAGTTCAGCAGGTGTTCATGGAGTGTCTCCTCCCAGCTCCTGTGTTATAGGCCACAAACGGACAATGTCTAGGAAAGGAGGGAGTCTTGTGCCATGTTTCATGAAATATCATATGGATTTTATTGTTATTATTATTACTATGATGATGATGATGATGATGATGATGATGATTTATTTGCGGTAGTGGGGATTGAACCCAGGGGATTCTACCTCCAAACTACAACCCCAGCCCTATTTTTTATTCTTTATTTTTTGAAACAGGGTCTCATTAAGTTGCGGAGGGCCTCACTAGGTAGCTGGGGCTGGCTGTAAACCTGCGATCCTCCTGTCTCAGCCTCCCAAGTATTGGGATTATAAGCGTGCACCACCATGCATGGCTCCACATGGAATTTAAAAATCAACTAAGAAAGTGGGAGAATGTGCTGAGGTTTTAATCTGCTGGGGCATGAACTTCCACCCCCGAGCTACTCTTCAGTTTTGAGTCTTGGCCTTTGTGTGTCCGGAAGCATCTGACAGCCAGCCCCTCACCAGCAGTTTCATTCCTTTGATGCAGGGAGCTGGAGCCAGATGAGAAGGACTGGCAGAGAGAGGCCCTGGAGCCCTTCCTCTCTGGCCATCACTAGGCCTTGTTTTTTTTCTTTTTTGCCGTACCGGGGATTGAACCCAGGGGCATTCTACCTCCGAGCTATACCCCCAGCCCTATTTTTATACTTTATTTTGAAACCGGGTCTCACGAAGTTGCGGAGGGCCTCACTAAGTAGCTGAGGCTGGCCGCGAACCCGGATCCTTCGGTCTCCGCCTCTCGAGTACTGGGATTAACAAGCGTGCGCCACCACGCCCGGCTAGGCCTTGGTTTTGAGGAAATGGTTTTCAGCAAATGTAGGGTTCCCTGTGATTAATTCATTGCGAGGTCTTAGAGGCAGGAGCTGGGAGCTCCACTGGCCACTTTCAGCTCCCCAAGTTTAAAAAGAAAAAAGGCAGCCGGGCGTGGTGGCGCACGCTTGTAATCCCAGTACTTGGGAGGCTGAGACCAGAGGATCCGGGTTCATGGCCAGCCTCAGCTACTTAGTGAGGCCTCCGTAACTTCGTGAGACCCTATTTCAAAATAAAGATTAAAAAAAAAGAAAAAGAAAAAAGGCTCACAGAGAAAGGACCAATATCTTGGGTTGTGAACTTTTACTAAGTGGGTTTCCTGCAATGCAGCTTGTGTCAAAGGGGGACAGTCAACCTGTGACTCTGCCTCTCGGGTGTGTGGGAGAGCCGCCCACTCCAAGCTAAACAGCCAGACACTTAGCAGCTCCACCTCAGCCTCATGCAGTAGGTGCTGGCCTTGGTTTTAATAGGCTTAAATGAGCTATTAGTTTTCCTGCTGGGACCCCAATGGAAAATCTGTCGGGCTTTTTATTTTCTTCCCCATTTGAAATGTATTTGTGTGGCTAGACTCAAGCAAGAGACTTGTCTTTGGCCGTATTAGAGGAGCCGGGGTCCAGAGTCATTGTTTCTCTTCTCATTGACCCCAAATCACTGTTGAACCCTCCAAAGAAGATACATGCCAGCCGATAAGCCCATGACAAGATGCTGAACATCATAGTCATCGAGGACATGAAAACCACGCTGAAATACCACTGCCACCCCTTAGGACGGCTGCTCCCAGGGGAGAACACCCAGTCAAACAAGAAAACAATAGCAGTAAATCAATCCCAGAAAAGAGCAAGTACTGGTGAGGATGTGGAGGAATTTGAGCCCTGGTATATTATTATGAATATAAAATTGTCCAGCAGCTGTAGAGAACAGTAGAGTGATTCCTCAAAGAATTAAAGATGGAATAACCTGATCATCTAGCACTTTCCCTTCTGGGGATGTACCCTGAAGAACTGAAAGCACATGCTCAGAGCAGCATTTGCACACCCACGCTCATGGCAGCATTATTCACAATAGCTAAGAGGTAGAAGCAACCCAAGGGTCTATTCATAGGGAAACAGGTAAATGAAATGTGCTGAGGACATATAATGAAGTCTTTTGGTCCTTAACACATGCTACTACATGGATGAACATGGAGGACATATGCCATGTGAAATATGCCAGTCACAGAAGGACACATGTGTGATTCGATGACATGGGCACCGAGAGTTCTCAATCCATAGAGACAGAAAGTAGACTAGTGATTGCCAGTGCTGGGGGAATGGAGAGTAGGAAGTAGCTGTTCACTGGGTAAGAGTTTCAGTTTTGCAAGACAAAAGAGGTCTGGCGCTGGAGGGCAGGTATTGTAGTGCAACAGTGTGAACATACTTAACACTACTGAGCTGTATGTGTGTGTGTGGGGGGGTACTGGGGATTGAACCCAGGGGCATTCAACCTCTGAGCTCCCACCCCAGCCCTATTTTATTTTTTATTTGTAAACAGGGTGTTACTAAGTTGCAGAGGGCCACTAAGTTCCTGAGGCTGGCCACAAACCAGAGATCCACCTGTCTCAGCTTTCCAAGTACTAGGATTAGAGGAGTGCCCACCAAGCCTGGCTGGCTGAGCTGTACTCTTAAAAAATGGATAAAATGGTCACTTTTATGTTATGCATGTTGTACCACAATTGCAAATAAAATCTAAGAAAGAAATTAAAAAGTCACTTTTGAGTCCTTGCCACTCTGCTCTCTCCTTCTGTGGAGGAAATACGGGCTTTGTGTGTGGGCAGTGAGTGCAGCCAGCTGCTGGCAGCCCCCTGAGCCCTTCCTCTTCCTTGCTCAGAAGCCCCGCCCACCCCTCCCAGGCAGGCCTCCCACCCTACTAACATGCTCTTGAGAAGAACTTTGAATGTCACTGATGAGGTCAGCCTCTGCCACCTAAGTTATTTTAGCTCGGGACTATTCACTGGGAGGTTGCATTTGGGGTTTTGGTTTAACTGCTTAGGCAAATAGAGAACAATGAGCCACTCTTGTCCTGCAGGAGGGTGCCCCTGTGGACTCTTCAGCCCGTGTCCCAGGGATGTTTCACCAGCCTGACTCACTGAGACACTCTCGCCTGCTCTGCCCTGAACAGGGGCGGGCACTTGACCGCAGACTGGGCGTGGGCTTGGTGGCCTCCCGGAGACCCATGCTCAGCTCCGGCTTCCTTTACATCTTGCAGATGACCTGGATGAATCGAGTGGTTCTCCGACGTTTATCATCCTGACAGTGATTCTAGACACCAGTCGTGTGTTCAGCTGATCTACCTTAAACCTCTGGTTTTACCCTTCGGGAGCTTAGTGTGAAATGCTGGATGGAGTGTTTCCTGTTTGTGTCTTTCAGGATCGCTTCATGGGCTCACTGCCCGTGCTTGTGAAATGTGCGGCTCCGCTCCCAAGACCACGTAACGCCTGCTGACCGTCCATCGCCCTCTCAGCAAAGTGAGACTGCAGGTAACCCCAGCTGTCGGGCACGGGGTTCACGTCAAGCGTGGACTGTGGCGAAGGCAGTAAGGAAAGGCTTAATTAGTTGGCCTAGTGATTTTGGTTTTAAAATGTTTGATAACTGCCACCAAAGAAAAGCCAGTCCACTTGACTTCTGTTTTGTGGCTGTACATTCTTAGATATGAAAGAATTAAAAACCTACTAAGTATGTTTGGAAAACTACCTAGAAGCCTCAGCTCCAACTTGCCTTGAAGAATGAATGACATGCTGGTTAGAATGAAAAACTGGGACAGGGAAGGGTTTGTTCCGGTCAGCATTCTCGCAGCTGTAATCTAAGAGACTGACCGTGTAACTTAGAGGAAAGAAGATTTATTTTCTTAGGGTTTCGAGTTCTGTCCATGTGAGGCTAGGGACCGTGGATCTCAGGGCATGGCGGTGGGAGGCAGAGAGAGAGAGAGAGAGAGAGAGAGAGAGCGAGCGAGCACATGGGCTGTGCTCCTCACATCATGGAAGCTGAAAGCAAGAGAGAGAGCAGGGGGAGGAGGAACCACTTATATAATCCCCAAGGCCACACCCCCAGCGACCGCCTCCTCCAGCTACACCTTACTGGCCTGCTGGGTACCACCCAGGTCAATCCATTACAATGGATTTGTCCACTGCTGGGGTTACCACCCTCATGACTCAATATATCAACTCCAAACATTAGTAAATGAGCTCTTTAGGGAACATTTTATATCTAACTGTAACAGGTTTGTTTGGAGAAAATTTCACCCTGCATTTGGCTTAGCTAACAGAGCCCCTAAGCTAACTGGGCTCTCAACGGGAATTTAAAGAGCCAAATAATTTCTTCTCATGTCCACCTTCTTCCAAGTAAGCATAAGACCTTTGTCTATTATTATTTTCTGTTCTTTTTTTTTTTTGGCAGTGCTGGGGACTGAACCCAGGGCCTTGCCCCTGCTAGGCAATCTCTCTACCAGTGAGCTGTACCCCTCGTTCTCTCATCATTTCCAAAGAAAGGATACCAGAAATCTCTAGACAAGCTGTGGAGATTAGTTTTATTAAAAGGTTTCTCTATCCCAAATGAGACTTCTTTAAACTTCCTCCCTTTTTGGAGAACGTGTAGTCCTTTTCTTTTGTGGTATTCCTAGCTGTGTGACGTGTAAAACTCTGACAGAGCCTGGTACCTGGGGTCATGTTATCACAAATGTGGTAGTGTTTGAGCAATGACCTCATATAGCTGGCATCTGTCTGTGGCTTCTGTATTCACAAATTTAGTCAACTGCAGAGTGAACATATTAAAAAAAATTGTGTCTAACCATGGATGGTGGCACACACCTGTAACCCTAGCTACTCAGGATGCTGACACAGAAGGATCATAGGTTTGAGGCCAGTACGTGTTAACTTAGCGAGAGACCCTGTCACAAAATAAGATTTAAAAAGGGATGGGGATATAGCTCAGTGGTAGAGGGTTCCTGGGTTCCATCCTCAGTACTGAAAAATAAAATTGGGTCTGTATTAAACATGTACAGATGGTTTCCCCTGTCATTATTCCCTAAACAATACAGTGTAACAACTATTTATGTGGCATTTATATTGCATTATTAGAAGTAATCTAGAAATGGTTTAAAGTGTGCTTGAGGATGCACATGGGTTATGCACAAACCCAGTGCCATTTTATAGGAAGAATTTCAGCAACCTCAGATTTTGGGGTCTTTGGGGGGCCTAGAGCCAATTCCCCAATGTTATCATGAGTTGTTAGCTCTTCCAGTAACTTATATGCAATGAAAACTTACCTTGCTGATCATAGAAAGGCCATGTGTCTGGTATGATGGAGTAAAGGCTCTTTTCCTTCATATTTTTAAAATTTAATTATTATTATTATTTTTTGTGGTACTGAGGATTGAACCCAGGTGCATTCTACCTCTGAGATATACTCCCATCCCTTTTTTCTAATTTTTTGTTTTGAAACAGAGTCTCACTAGGATGCTGACAGTCTTGCTACATTGCTGAGACTGTCCTTGAACCTGCAACCCTCTTGTCTCAGCCTCCCAAATACTAGGATTACAGGTGTACGCCACCATGCCTGGCTCTTTCCCTTCATTTTTGTCTTCAAGACCTGTTCAAAATCTGCCAACAGACAGGCATGGTGGCACACACTTATAACCCCAGTCAGTAACTCTTGTCTCTGCTCCCTTGAGTCGTACCAGGCACTTCAAGAAGCTGTTGTTTCCTGTGAAATGTGTAAGATGTTATTTTTTAGAAAGCTCTTTCATAACGGGACATAAGTGTGGCTCTTACTGATGCAGTTGTTCTTCATTTAGGTTAAGATGGGGAACTCCGAGAGTCAGTACACCCTTCAAGGACCTAAAAATCACAGCAATACTGTTACTGGTGCTAAGCAAAAGCCTTGCTCCCTGAAAATACGCAGCATCCATGCGAAAGACGAGAAGTCTCTCCACGGGTGGAGTCAGGGAAGCAGCGGAGCGGGCTACAAGTCCAGGTCCCTGGCCCGAACCTGCCTTTCTCACTTCAAGAGCCATCAGCCTTACGCATCGAGACTGGGTGGGCCCGCGTGCAAGGGTGCCAAAGGCATCGCCTACGCCAAGCACAGGGCGCACGCCCCGGCCCGCGGCCTCCCGGACAGCAGCGTTGCTTTCCCACCCGAGAATGAGAATGGCTTCCACTATGTTGGCCAGGAGCCCGCAGAGAACCACGTCACCCCGAGAGACTGCAAGGCACACCTTCTCAACTGCTACGGGAGGAACGAGAGCGATGCCTGCACCCCGCCAGGCGAAGACCGCCGGAGTCCTAGGGTGCTCATCAAGACGCTGGGCAAGCTGGATGGGTGTCTAAGGGTGGAGTTCCACAATGGCGACACCCACAGCCAAGGGCCCTCGGAGGAGCCCGGCGCATCTGTGCAGCTGCTGAGGTACTCGCCCACGCTGGCCTCCGAAGCCTCCCCTGTGTCAGAGGCCAGGAGGGCCTCCAGCGCCGACTCCCCGGGCAGCCAGCGCCCATCGCCCTCCGGCTCCCGCCTGCGCTCCAGCAAAGGCAGCTCCCTGAGTTCAGAGTCGTCCTGGTACGACTCCCCTTGGGGCAACGCTGGGGAGCTGAGTGAGGTGGAGGGCTCCTTCCTGGCCCCCAGCACGCCCGATCCCAGCCTCCCTCCTGGCTTCCCCCCTGGGGACACCAAAAAGCCTTTCAACCAAAGCTCTTCCCTCTCCTCCCTCCGGGAGCTGTACACAGATGCCAACCTGGGGAGCCGCTCCCCCTCGGGCATCTGCCTTTCCGATGAGTACATGGGCTCGCACGTCTGCCTTAGCAACCGCGTCTCCTTTGCCTCCGACATCGATGTGTCCTCCAGGGTGGAGCACAGGGACCCTGTCCCGTACAGCTCCTTCACTCTGCCCTGCCGGAAGTCCAAAGCGTTCACCGAGGACACGGCCAAGAAGGACACGCTCAAGGCCCGCATGCGACGGATCAGCGACTGGACGGGCAGCCTCTCGAGGAAGAAAAGGAAGCTCCAGGTGAGGGGGCCTTGCCGCAGAGGGAGCCCTGCGCCTCCCTGTCTGTAAGGTGGGGGTAGTGTCAGGGGAGCTGGGGAGAGTGGGGGCTTCCACAGGGACCTGGCCCAGCTCCTCCTCAGGTGTGGGCGCTTCTTTCTCCTTTACTTCACACGTGCGTTTTCCACTCTTTGCCCACAACTTCAACCTCTGCATGTTTCCGTCAGCTCAGGCTGCAGATCACATGCCACACCCTGGTCGGCTGCAGCAAGAGTCTAATTTGTCACAGTTCTGAAGGCTGGGTGGGAAGCCAGATCGGGTGCCAGTGTGGCCAGACTCTGGGAGTGGCCTCTTCCTGGCTGTACCTGGCCACCACCTCGCTGTGCCCTCACGTGACAGGGAGAGAGGAGGCAGCCCTAGTCTCTTCCTCTTCCTATAAGGACTCTAATTCCATCTTGGCCTCACCGTCATTGCCTCCTCTAACCCTGGTCCTTCCGGAGTTCCCACCTGCAAGCAGCCCATCGAGGGTTAGGGCCTCAGCATACGGGTGTCGGGAAGGCACAGGGTTCAGCGCCCCGTTCCCAGACTCCGTGCTTGGTCCTATGGTCTGCGCACCACGGGCCTAATCTTAATTACTGGCCAGACTGTTCTTAGGAAGTTCAGAGCTGGAGAGAATTCCTGGAGAAACTGGTTCTCTGAGGATTCTGCTAGACCTCATTTTCTAAGTCCAAACAAAAAGGATAGGAGATTCATCATTATATTTGGATAAGAAAGCTTCCTGAACTTGATATTACTTAGAGGAAATTTCTATGTATAAGTTGAATTTTTAAAAAGTTTGGACATATGCCTATGTATGAAATCTGACCGCCTTTTTTATGGGAAGAGCTTAGCCAAGTTTTGAAAACATCTTGTGCCTGAGTACAGGTGATAGCAAAAATATAATGCTGATAAAATAAGAATAATGATAATAACAATAATCCTTTTCATGGCATATAAAGTTTTAATAGGGGAACAAAGGCTTGGCCACGAGGAAGAAAAGTAATCCTTTGCCTTTTTAAGTATTTAGGGGCAATTGCAAGGATTTCAGGTGGTTATTATTTTGTTTGTTTTTACTTTTAATTATAGAAGGGAGAAGGATTTTTATAAGTTACTCAGTATAAGTCATAGAATTGAAGGGAAATTGAATGGATCATTAGTCTCTAGCAGAATTGTTTCTTATCCATCCTAGATTGACATACATATAACATTTTATAGAATTTTAGTAGTGGGAGATAAAA
Organism: Glis glis; assembly: GCA_004027185.1. NCBI lineage: Eukaryota > Metazoa > Chordata > Mammalia > Rodentia > Gliridae > Glis > Glis glis. The sequence goes on along the minus strand of PVJS01003822.1, from coordinate 31,587 downwards.
ACTTCTCTGAGTAGATTATTTCAGATTTGTAAAGTTCACTAGTTATTTCCTTGTTATTTTTATTTATTTATTTATTTTGGTTGTTTGTGATGCCAGGGGCATTCTACCTCTGAGCTACACCCCCAGCCATTTTTTTTGTTTGTTTTAAGGCAGGGTCTTGCTAAGTTGTAGAGGGTCTCACTAAGTTGCTGAGGGTGGCCTTGAATCAGCTATCCTCCTGCCTCAGCCTCCCAAGTGCTGGGACTACAAGGATGTGCCACTGTGCCTGCCTAGTTATTTCCTTCTTACGTCTGATCTGCCATCTCCACCTCTCCTGTGCTGTGCGTGGTGCCCTCTTTCCTCCCCATGGGGATGAAGAATAGTCACCATCCTGTGCCCCAAACCTCTTCATATTCCTGAGTTAGTGATTCGTTTCCTCCCGGCCCTCACTTAAGGCTACACCACTGAAAAGCAGAGATTTCTTTGGCCCTTTTCTCTCACACCCATTTCTCAGACAGCTGACAGCGGTGGAGACAGCGGGGCACACAGCCTGGCTGCTTCTGGGCTGTGGACAGCTTTCAGGTCCCTCACATTCAAGTGCTCCTGAGCGGACCTGTGCTCAGCTCTCATCTCCTGCATCCCCAAGTCCATACTGTCACAGGGGTGGTTGTCGCTCCTCTATTTGCACTGAGTGTGTTTGTGGCCTGGCTCACCCATGGCTCCGCTGAGCCCATCCGCTGCCGGCTTCACAGCTCCAGAGCAGAGCAATCGCGCTGCGTGTGGCCCCTGCTTCCCGGGCCACCTTCGGGAGCCCAACCTCCTTCAGCTCTGTGCCATCCCTGACCGTAACTCTGAATTAGTTGTGTGCCTGCAGAGTTCGGAAAAACATGGTTAGAATTAAGAAATCAGAATTTTAAAGCTAGCAAGAACTCCTTGTCATTTTAAAGACGAGGAAGCTGAAGGGTCAAGTCAAGGAGTCCGGGGGTCCTTCCCCATGACACACAGCTGGTCTGTGAGAAGCAGGCCGATGCCATTGCCGTGAGGCCTCAGACACGGGCTTTTCCCACTTACTGTATGGCTGAGGTGTTGTTGATAACTACTGTTAATTACTCTGGGGTTATTGAATAGTAACATGACAAACTTTCTGTTTTTTAAAGAGTGGTGGATGAAGGCAGCTTTTAAAATTTTACTTGGGTTCCCACAATTGATAATCTATATATGTGAGCCAAAAGTCTTACTTTTTTGGCAATTGTGCCACTTCCATGGGCCAGGCTCTTCTTTGCCTTTCATAATTTAATCTCAGGATTAGATTCTTAAAAAATACAATCCAAGCCAGGTGTGGTGGCACGCTTGTAATCCCAGTACTTGGGAGGCTGAGACAGGAGGATCGTGGGTTTGCGGCCAGCCTCAGGTACTTAGTGAGGCCCTCTGCAACTTAGTGAGACCTTGTTTCAAAATAAAGAATAAAAAATAGGGCTGGGGGTGTAGCTCGGCAGTAGAATGTCCCTGGGTTCAATTCTCAGTACCGCAAAAAAAAAAAAAAAATCTGAGCATGGCGATGATTTGTGATAATGTGCTATATAATAAGGCGTGAAACCAAGACCTATTCTCTGTCACATGCAGGGCAGCGCTTCAGAAAGTCTTACATGATGGATAGACATTTATTTTAACTTTAAAAAAGTGATATAAAAAGAACAACCCTGTCTCTATAGGGCTTTAAGCATACCTTGGTAACTGAGATAATACCCAACTAAAAGAGAGTATCACACCAATTGAGAGAGAGAGAGAGAGAGACACATATGCTGGAGACCAATATATGTTTGATGTAAACTCTTCGTATTAATTTTAGCTATTAATTTAGTGAGACTTTGGTCCTCTCCTGGTTAAGTTTCCAGTTACATCAGTCAGGATAGGCTAGGTTTTGCTGAGGTAACAAAACCCCTCAAATCTCTGGTTTAGCACTACTAAAGTTTATCTCCCACTCTGGTGCACGTTCATTGCCAGCCAGCTGGCAGCTCTGGTCTATATTGTTCTCTAGGACCCTGGTCGTCAGGGCAGCTTCCACGTAGAACACTGCAAGCTGCTCTTGCAGAGGGAAAAAGAGCGTCGTTGACTTGGAAGCTTTCGCTCGGAAGGGACAAATTTGATTTCTCACATTTTTTGGGCAGAGCAAGGCATATGGCCATGCCTAACCGCAGTGAAAGGAGGAGGCAGGAAACAGTCCTACCATGTGCCCTAGGGAAGAACCAGAAATATTTGGTGGGTAGTGCTAATGACTACCACAGAGTTTATTGCACAGTGGATTTAGGACATAGAGACCCTGATTTCCCTCCCTGCCTGCCTGCATTCTACCTCTTAGCTATACCTCCAGCCCTTTTTATTTTTTATTTTGAATCTTTTCTTTTTATTTATTTATTTATTTTTGGTCTTTTTCGAACTGGAGATAAAGCCCAGGGCGGTGCACTTACAAGGAAAGCTCTTTGCCACTAAGCTACATCCCAGCCCTTATATTTTCTTTTGAAACAGGGTCTTATGCTGGGCATGGTGGCACACACCTGTAATCCCAGTATTTGGGAGACTGAGATAGGAGGACTGCAGGCTCAAGGCAAGCCTCAGCAATTTAGCAAGACTCTCAGCAACCTAGCAAGATCCTGTTCCAAAAGAAAAAGTAAGATGCGCTGGGGATGTAGCTTGGAGGTAGAAAGCTCCTGGGTTCAATCCTCAGAACCATAAAACAAACAAGCAAACAAAACAATCAAAACACACTCCAGGGTCTTGCTAAGTTGCTGAGTGCCTTCCTCCTGTCTCAGTCTCCCCAGTAGTGGGATTTCAAATGTGTGCCACCATGCCTGTCTGAGACCCTGAATTTCTGGCCCTCTTAATTTTAAACTCTGAGAGCTCTTTTATGGCAGTGTTGTCGCCTGGAGTTTCTACAGAGGACTAGCGGTTCTTCCTTAGTAATGGCGGGAAATGTTAGGTGAATGATGACAAGGCATGGACTTGGTGCTGCTTCCTTGAACGTGAAACTGGAGATCAATTTTCCTTTAGTTCCTAAGGAGTTAATAACATCTTTCCCCCCACGTTTATTGAATATATTTAATGTGCACAACTTGATGCTTTGAAATACATAGACTTGTAAAATGAACCCCACAAACTAGTTAACATTCTCACACGTCACATAGTTACCCTTGTGTGTGTGTGTGGTGAACACATTTAACATCTACTCTCTCGAGTGTACAAGACAGTTTCATGAGCTATAGTTGGGATGGCCGACATTAGATCTCCAGAACTTACTCCTCTTGTTTAACCGAAACGCTGTGCACTTTGGCCAACCTCTGCCATTCGCCCACCTGCTGCCCCCCGCACCACCTTCCTAGTCTCTGCTTCTAGGACTTTGCCTAGTGTGGATTCACATATATGTGAGATGATACAGTATTTGTCTTGTTGTGGAGTGTCATCTTTTGTGTTTGTGTGTTTTGTTTTGTTCTGGGGGATTGACCCAGGGGAATTCTACCTCAGATCCACCCCAGCCCTATTTTATTTATTTTTTATTATTTTGTGGTAAAGCTGCGATCCTCCTATCTCAGCCTCCTAAGTACGAGGAGTGCAGGTGTGCGCCCCCAAGCCCGGCGAGCAACATCTCTTGAATCCCCGTCTATTTTGGCTGCCGTGCCTTGGTCATCAAGTATATTAGCATTGTTTAGGATTATATGATTGCACAGAAATGGAAATCACATGCTGTGTGTGTGTGTGTGTGTGTGTGTGTGTGTGTGTATCCCCAGTTTCACACCCATAACATAGTGATCAGGGATTTTGTCTTAATCTATTTAAAGACATTTATTTATTTATTTATTTTTGTACTGGAGGTTGAACCCAGAGGCATTCTACCTCCAAGCTATACCCACAGCCCTACTTTATTTTTTTATTTTGAAACAGGGTCTCGCCAAGTTGCTGAGGCTATCCTTGGACCTGTGGTCCTCCTGTCTCAGTCTCCCCAATTACTGGGGTTACAGGTGTGCATTACCACGCTTGGTTGACATTTTATTTTTTTTTAAAGGTGCCTTTTTAGCTTGAAAATTTATGACTGGCTATTGGGAGTATAGATGGAAAATTTTAGAAATTGGTTAGAGACTGGGAAAATTTGTGCCTTTGTATAAGAATCAGTTATAAATATGCCCATCTACAATATTTCCCCATTATCAAGAAGAAAAATTCTTGCTTTGCTACAGTTGAACATTTAACAATACTACAGCTTTGTGTGTGTGTGTGTGTGTGTGTGTGTGTGTGTGTGTGTGTGTTAGTGTGTGTGTTACTAGGGATTGAACCTAGGGACATTCTACCTCTGTGCTATACCCCCAGCACTTTTATTTTTTGTTTTTGAAACAGGGTCTCACTAGGTTGCTGAGAGTCTCACTGCTTGCCGAGGCTGACCTTGAACCTGTGATCCTTCTGTCTCTCTCTCTGAGAGTCAGCGACATGAGTGATCACAGGTCACACGTGACTCTGGCTCTTGTGTGCTTTTATGTGGAAGAGTTTGCTTACTTCGTAAGGCCCCATTATGGTTCTTGCAGGGAACAGAGTAACCCCAGTGTTCTTGGGCCATGAGTCAGAGCCATGTTTGCAGTTGAAATAATGCTAATACTAGCTAAATAGGAAGTATTCTCCCACTTCCTCGGAGTATTTGAAAATCAACAAAGTGACCAAAAAAAAAAAAAACCCAAATCTGAGTATTTTGCAAGTTTCCTAAGTGACTCACAGCAGCTGGTGCGTTTGCTTTGTTCTGCAGAGGCATCGTGTATAAATAAATGTGACCGGGGACGCAGTGTAAACGCAGTGGGAAATAATATTTTCATTAGTAATGGCCGTGTTTGGGGCTCAGTTGTTTATAACTTCTGGGCATTTGGGCAGATTTTCCAGTTGCATGATGATGATTTTCCTACAAATGACAGCAAGTAAATGCTGCCTCATATCCGGATGGGATTTCTGAAAGCAAACTTCCCCACACAGTATAGTATTCAGAATCAGGTCTTTAATCAATGCTCCTTGACCCGGTTTTTCCTCATTTTTATTGTAATTCACCAGGAAATATTATTGAAAGTCAACTAGCAGCTGAATAGACCTGAAAGTGTGCTGAGCCTTTCTCTGCAGCTGCTGCAACCTAAGCTATACATTTGGAGCGCCAGGGCCTTTCAAGTCAGAAGTGGAGCTCAATTTCTGCTGAAAAATGTAGTTAGTATTTACCAATAAATAGCTTATTTGACAGTTATTTTTCTTAAGTGACAATCTAAGCATTAGAACAAAGTTCTTTATGTTTTCAGCTCTGTGCATAGCCAGCTTGATGTTGAATACATCTAGTCCTAATAGGAGCCAACAGTTACCATATGACTGCGAATTAAGAGCTGCTTGTGTTTGATTTTGTTAGAATATCTATCTATCATCTATCATCTATCATCATCTATCTATCATCTATCTATCATCTATCATCTATCATCATCTATCTATCATCTATCTATCATCTATCATCTATCTATCTATCTATCATCTATCATCTATCTATCATCTGTCTATCATCATTCATCTATCTATCTATCTATCTATCCATCCATCCATCCATCCATCCATCCATCATCTATCTATCTATCATGCTGAGGATCAAATCCAGGGTCTGACAGATAATAATCCAAGCACTTCAACGCTGAGCCACACTCCCAGCCTTGAGAATAAGGATTCAAGTTAAGAATCATGTCTTAGGTGTCCCCAATGCCTAGAATAAAATAGGTATGCAAATAAACAGATGTAAATGAATGAATGTTTTTATGAAAGAAATTCCCAAATTAAATGAAAATACAAATTATGAAAAAATAAGCCACAGTTACTGGCCAGTGCCCTTTGTGGATAAGAAATCCTTGGGGCATGGCTTTTACTGTATGAACTGGAAAAATACAGTGGTGGAGAATCTTAAGTCTAGAAGCCTGGACCTGGGAAATTGTCCAGAAACTGAGGACTGTGTTTAGCATAGGGAGAGGAAGAGGGGTCTGTGGGGTTTTATATAGCAACACTGAGTCCCTATTCTCCCTATCCTATCCCAGAACTAGTGAATTTCTAACTTAGTTTACAAATGATCTAGGATGATAATAGATTGCGAGAACACAAATTCTTTCCTGGAAGACACCGATTCATAGTTAGCAAAGAAAAAAGAGATATCATTTTAGAAATCCCCACTAGTGCGCCCTCCCCTCCCCCTCCCCTCCCCTTCCTTCCTTCCTTCCTTCCTTCCTTCCTTCCTTCCTTCCTTCCTTCCTTCCTCTAGGGATTGAGCCCAGGGGCATTCAACCTCTGAGCTACACTCCCAGCCCTTTTAATTTCTTTGTTTGGAAACAGGGTCTTGCTAGGTTGCTGAAAGCCTCACTAAGTTGCTAAGGCTGGTCTCGAACCTATGATCCTCCTGTCTCAGGTTCCCAAGTACTGGGATTACAGGCATGCACCACCACACCCAGCTACCACTAGTGTACTTTAAATATACTAGTTAATTTCTTGATGCTCATCCTAGGTTAGATTTATGGGAGCCAGTGATATTTAAGTATCGACACCATTGATACAAATGGGTTTGTGCAATACTATTTCTAGGCAAGCGCTCACTCTACCACTGAGCTGAATCCTCAACCCCAGGCAACACTAATTCTAAAGTTCTTTTTAGTTTGGAGATGTGATAATTAAAGTTTTAATTTTTTTTGTAAAGGGGATTGAGCCCAGGGGCATTCTACCTCTGACCTAGAACCCCAGCCCCATTTTATTTATTTTTTATTTTAAAACAGGGTCTTGGAAACTTGCTGAGAGCCTCACTAAGTTGCTGGGGCTGGCCTTGAACCGATGATCCACCTGTCCCAGCCTCCCAAGTACTGGGATTATAGGTGTGTGCCACCATGCGTTTTTATCACAAGAATTTTGCTTTACAGCTCCATTATTAGCTGCTACCACTGTTACGCTTTGAGGGAGGGATGCTCTGGACACCGTAACCTCTGATGGGTGATCTCTTGTGCTGCGCAGGAGCCGAGGTGCAAGGAGGGCAGTGACTACTTCGACAGCCGCTCCGATGGACTGAACGCGGACGTGCAGGTGCCCCCCCAGGCGTCTGCACTGTTGTGGTCGGGGGGCTCGGCTCAGATCCTGTCTCAGAGAAGCGAGTCCGCTCATGCAATCGGCAGCGATCCCCTCCAACAGAACATTTATGAGAATTTCATGCGGGAGCTGGAAATGAGCAGGACCAACCCCGAGCATGTGGAAACATCCACAGAAACTGTGGAGTCCAGCAGCGACTCCCTCAGCTCGCTGGAGCAGCTGGATCTGCTGTTTGAGAAGGAGCAGGGAGTGGTCCGGAAGGCTGGGTGGCTCTTCTTCAAACCTCTTGTCACTCTGCAGAAGGAGAGGAAGCTGGAGCTGGTGGCCCGGAGGAAGTGGAAACAGTACTGGGTAACACTGAAAGGTAGGCGCCCTGGGGCTGCTGGGGCCCCCACTCTCCTTTGTTTTTGGCTGTGCTCTTCCTAGGACGTGCCATGAGGCCGGCGCTGGCTGGAGTGACCACGGAGGGTGCTGGTATCGAATCTCAGGGACGCCGTACTGCAGACACTTGGCCAAACCTGTGTAATATGCTTTACTTCCTGCTTGTAGATATTACTTGGTCTCATAAATAATGATTTAATTTAAAAGTAATTGGTTATTATTTTATATGTATTGCTGTACCACTCTGAGACGTTTCCTGCTTCTGGGGGTGGGGGATGAAATAAACTACCAATGTAGATTAGTTATTTGGAATGTGCGTCTTGAATTTCCCATTTTGTCTGTTCAGAACTCCAAAGTGGTTTCCTGCCTAGCTTGAATAGCCTCTGGGTTATTGGATTTGTAGCATCCAACTTTTATGAACTAAGCAAGTCTAATTGCTATCACCGATAAGCGCAACTTCTCTTTTTCTTCCTTTCTTTTTGGTTCTGGGGATTGAACCCAGGACTTTGCACCTGCGGAACGTGCGCTTTGCCACTGAGCTATACTCCCAGTGAGGCCTGCCTGCCTTCCTTCTTTCCTTCCTTCCTTCCTTCCTTCCTTCCTTCCTTCCTTCCTTCCTTCCTTCCTTCCTCTCTCTCTCTCTCTCTCTCTCTCTCTCTTCTAGTTTTAGTGTAAAGGACAGAGAAATAGGGATTTATTTTGTTGAGATGACAAAAGTTTTCCACAAGCATTGCCACTTAAAAATTATAATTGCTTTGCTGCTTGTGATTGCATAGACTTGAAGAAATATACCTTTTTTTTTTTTTTTTTTTTTTTTTTTGAGGTACCGGAGATTGAACCCAGGGGCATTTTACCTCCACGCTACACCCCCGGCCCAATTTTTTTTATACTTTATTTTGAAACCGGGTCTCATGAAGTTGCAGAGGGCCTCACTAAGTAGCTGAGGCTGGCTGCGAACCCGGATCCTCCGGTCTCTGCCTCCCAAGTACTGGGATTACAAGCGTGCGCCACCACGCCCGGCTGTACCTGTCTTGTGAGGGAGTGCGAGTCCCTCCATGGGCACAGTGTCCATTTGTGCAGATGCGAGCAGGAGGAGCAGCTCCCTGCCTGGCATTTCTGCACAGCCCACCTGCCTCTGTCAGAGGAACTGCCTGGACATTTCTAACGTCAAACCTCATTATCAGCCGATCCCCTTCCCTATCACGGAAGGAGGCAGAAACAGGACCCAGGTCTGCAGACAGAGTGTGAAATGCCCGGCGCCTCTGCGGTGGCCCTGCCCAGCTTTCCTTTGCCCCTTCCTAGAAGTTCGCGCACCCCTCCCCAGCCTTGGAGGGCAGGTATCATTTCTTGATGGCCCTCAAGGCCCTGTAGTAAATGTGCACTAGTAGAGACATTTTTGTCTTCATTTCTTCTCCTTTTTTCTCCTGTTTTTATTGGTGCCTTGTACTCATTCTTCATGATGAGGTTTAGAGTGAGAGAGACATAGACATAGGTGCACACAGCACTTGGTGACCCCCCAGCTCCCACCCTACTGCCTCCCTTTCCCATACCCGATATTGAGATTGGCATTGATAATTTTGTATCTGAACATTGTGTCAATGGAAGTGTTTCCTTCATCAAATCTCCCTCCCCCCCACTCGCCTCCCTCCCTTGGACCCTCCACCACTCCACTGGGGGTTCTCCTCCTTTGTCTGCAGTCCCTTTAGTATCCCAGTTTCTCCCTAGCTTCCACAAATGAGAGAGAACATATGGCCCTTCGCTTTCTGTGACTGGCTGATCTCACTTAGCATAATAGTCTCTAGTTCCATCCATGTTCATGCAAATCACATAATTTTGTCCTTTCTGGCTGAGTAGGATTCCATCATTTTGTCTTTAAGTAGCACGTTTTCTCTAGCAAGAGGTGTGTGTGTGTGTGTGTGTGTGTGTGTGTGTGTGTGTGATATAAAGCCCAAGAACCCAATATCCTGTACCCACTACAATCTTTTTTTTTCCTAACTCTGGATTTGGATCCTTGTGATACATTATGATGGAGAAAGATGAAGAATGTGCCCATTTTCCTGTATCGGGAGGCAGGTTTTTATATGAATTACAGAGGAGATTTGGAAAGATGGAATAGTGGGTTGAATTTTGAAAGGATAAGGAAATTATGCTTTACGGTTTAAAAGTCAAGTAGCTGCCCAAGGAGCGGATAGAGACATGGCTGCCATGTATTATAAGTGGAAAAGATTTGGGGGTTTGATTTATAGGCCATTCAGAATGAGTTTCCAAGGTGATATGGCTAGAGTAAAAGTAAATGTTTTATTTATTTACTTATTTACATTGATTGATTGATTGATTGATTGATTGTGCTACTGGTATTGAACCCTGGGGCATTCTACCTCTGAGCTACACCCCCAGCCCTTTTTATTTTTTGTTTGGAAATAGGGTCTCGCTAGGTTGCTGAGAGTCTCACTGTATTGCTGAGGCTGGCCTCGAACCTGTGATCCTTCTGCCGCAACCTCCTAAGTACTGGGATTACAGGCACACACCACCATGCCTGGCTATATGTGTGTTTAGAAGTGTGGATGTGGTCCTCAGCTCTGTCATTAGAGGTGTCATGTCTCTTACAAAGGAGGTGACAGTGGTCTTCCTTTGCCCTGGTCAGAGTTGGTCATCTCTCTCATTGTGGACAATATATTAGCTGAAGACTTGTTCGTAAATAAGAGAAAAATTCTTGGAAAGGCTCTACCTGGGGTCTCCCCACCTGGGAAGGCGAGTGAACCTGTCCCTGCAGTGGGGCAAGCATCTGGAATTTTTTTTGAATCAGTCTGAAGCTGCTTCCTACTTTCATGACATTTAGAATGGATGCATTTGACCTCACAATGTGCCATCTATTTATTTAAAGTGAAATTTGTTTTTAAAAACTGATGCTTTGGGGCTGGGCGTGGTGGCGCACGCTTGTAATCCCAGTACTTTGGGAGGCGGAGACCGGAGTATCCGGGTTCGCGGCCAGCCTCAGCCCTCTCGCTCTCTTGCTCTCTCTCCCTGTCTGTCTCTCTCTCTCTCTCTCTCTCTCTCTCTCTCTCTCTCTCCCTGTTTCTCTCTATCTCTCTCTACTTAGTGAGGCCCTCCGCAACTCCGTGAGACCCGGTCTCAAAATAAAGTATAAAAAATAGGACCGGGGGCGTAGCGCGGAGGTAGAACGCCCCTGCGTTCAATCCCCGATACCGCAAAAAAAAAAAAAAAAGATGCTTTGGGAAGTCCTTCCCTGCTTGCTTTGTACATCTGTACAGTGAGGAGCCGGTGATGGGGCATGTAGTGACCGTGTCCCACCTCGAGCGTCAGGGTCGTGGGGACAGGGAAAGGGTCTGGAGCCGTGCCATGCGGAGGACAGCATAAGGATGGGGGAATATTTACCCTGGAGAAGTTGGAACTGGGTGGGAGCAAGCAGCAGGGTTGTAGAGGGACCTCGACTTTATGCTGACTCTCCAGGGGTTCAGATAGGACCCGTGGAGGATGGCTGATTTTGGGTCACTGTCAGCAACACTACCATGAGAGCCACAGGTAGGTAGAAAGACACAGCCTTCCCAATTTCCCTGCTACTGACAACATTCATGCAGGGCCAGATTTCTGGAGGCTTCTAAGGGTGGAGGGAATTCAGACAGGCATAGCCTAAGGGATAGAAGAGCTGATCACCAGGTTCATGTGTTCCCTGGGAGGTAGACCAGAACTCCCAGCAGCTGACTTCAGCAGCAGGGATAGACCGGAGTTTTCTTTGACCATTGCAAGATCTGTGTCCTGCTCTATTGGAGCTTGTTTGTACAAGCCTTCCAGATGCATGGATAAAGGGTGCTTTGTAAGTGTTATCAAACACACACCCCTCGTTTCCTTTGCAGCCAGGGCTAGGCGCGCGATAAAGATGTTTTCCCCAGCATAACCTTTTCCATGTGGCTTTCTACACCTCTCCCCTCTGGGAATTCAGTTTAAATTCTGCTTTCTTGGCTTAGAGTCCACGTTGTAATGTTTGGACTTGCCCATTTGGTTTAATCTTATTTAGAAACTCTGTGTGTGTGTGTGTGTGTGTGTGTGTGTGTGTGTGTAGATACACACACATACTTATTTAAGCAAAATTTAAAAAATTATATTTGACATATCTATGTAAATAAATTAGATATCATTTTCGGGAAAGAGCAGTTATTAGCAACCTCTGGTGACCTGCCTGCGCTGGATGCACTGGTATGCCAAGGGCACCAGTGTCTTTCAGGGTTTGAGGAGGTGATAAATTTTAACACAGATAATTCTGCTTTACAGCTGCCTTTTCCAATGAGTAGGTTTCCATGCCATTAACAGGGACTTCCTGGGCCAGATCGTTGGCAGTCACTAAAGGGGTTCCTCAAGATGCAAGTCGGACTGTGCAGTGGCAGGAGAGGCGTTGATGAGAGCATTCGAAGTGCTGACGATTCTGCCCTGAGATGCAGCACAAGGAGTGGAGGGAGATGTGAGGGGGGCCGAGGCTGCTTGCTCTCCTTCCTCCGCTGATATTTCTATCATTACCTCTCCTTGTACTTCTGCTGCTCCTCTCATCCATTTTTCTTTCTGTTGCTTCAGCAAGGAACATGTCCGGCGTCATCCCGGGCAGGGCTGGTGACTGCAGGGCCAGGGCGGGCGGGAGGAGACCTCATGCACATGGCTCAGCCCCTTCCCATCAGCCCAGGGCCCCCACAGGACACAGAGATTCCTTAGGTTAAAAGATTGATTTCCTGTTCTTCACATTCAATAGGCACAGAATTCTGCACATGGTGCTGCACGCTGGCCTGGCTCTGAAGTGCACGGTGCACACTGAGCTGCAGCCTGGTGGTCTGGTGTGGATGGGGTGTTTGGCAACATCTTGGCATTGGGCCATGGTTTGTGTTCATTTCCTCTGGATGTCATGATTGAAGTCATGGCCTTTGGGATACAATGTTAGGGAAACTGGGAAGTCAGTGTTAACCCGTTGGAAAGAATTTGGACTTGGGTGCGGTGGGCGTTGCTCTATCGCCTTTACCCTGGTCCTCCGGCCCAGGTCATGGCATGTCGCCTGTTTAGCAGTCACATCAAACAGATCATTCCCAGTGGAGAGATTGGGCTTGGTGCTGCTAAGTGTATCATGGTCTGGAAAAAGAAGGGCCCAGGCCTGCAAGCAGCAGCTCTGACTGCTCTCCTCTTACTACTCTCCTGGTCCTTAATATTCGAGCGTGCTGGGCCTTCTAGTTTGGGTGAGGTTGTGTTTGTTTGTGTGTTGGCTTGCTTTGGTGTTGGGGATCAAACCTAGGGCCTCCAGTGCTAAGCAAGGGCTTACCCACTGATGACACCCCCAGTCTTGGGTGACTTTTATTTGCTGGGAGGAGCGATTGCTCGGTGCAGCTGGGCTCAGAGAACTCCATGAAAGGAAAAAGTACCATTCTGAAATCCAGGCTTGGGGCTGGCATCTTTTTCTCCTGACTTCTATGTTGCAGTGTTTGAGTTAAGAATAACACTTTTTTTGTATGTGGTACTGGGGATTGAACCCAGGGGCATTCTACCTCTGAGCTACATCCCCAGCCGTATTTTTTATTCTTCATTTTGAAACAGGTTCTCACTAAGTTGCGGAGGGCCTCGCTAAGTTGCCGAGGCTGGCCATGAACCTGCGATCCTCCTGTCTCAGCCTCCCAAGTACTGGGATTACAAGCATGCACCACCACGCCCGGCAGAATAACACTTATTTTTAAAGGAAGCAAAGAAATTGACAAGAGTGAAAATTTTTTTAGAACATCTAAACTTGTATGAATGAGGCTACAGCCCAGGAGGATAAACTCCGAGACCGGCTAGTGCTTCTCTGCTGTCGAGTGACGGGTATTTGCAGAGCACACGGATGGTGACCTCATCATTTGTGTTTGTGTGCCGGAGCTTGGCACGTGAGACGTGCTCAAAAATGGTCTGGGGCTGTAGCTCAGTGGCAGAGCTTGCCTAGCATGCGCAAGGCCCCGGGTTCCACCACCAGCAATGTAAGAATAAGAAGTGCTCAGAAATGTTTCTGGGATGAGATTTGAAGGGATAGTAAGTCTCAACCAGAGAACGTACTGTATGCTCCTTAGAAGCATCAATCTGCTTAAAAATTGTGCCTAATAATCTTAAGACATTCTTATCTAATCATACAGACCTTTAACACATTTTATCTGCAGTTCTTTATTATCTTAGGAGGGGAAATAAATATGTAAAAGCACAGGGAGTAGCATTTTTTAGAGAAATATTTAAATTTAGTCATATTGTTTCATTTTTCTCCCTTAGCCTAAGATACTAAGATTATTATAATATTTTCTATCTCTTGTGAGATTAAAGAGTACACTACAATTCAATTATGTGACATGGCATTTAGGGGTTAAACTGGGCACTTTCTCACAAATGGCAAGGTTTCCTAGGCATCCTTAGTTTCCTTTTGCCACAAGTTCTTAGGTATAGTTAATATAGGATTTTCTTCGACCCCCTCTCATTTTATAAATACCGCCTAAATAACAGTGTTGTGCTTACAAAGGAAGGTGTTGGGGCCAGAGGATCTGGGTTCGTGTCACTCTCCCACTGCAGTCCAGCTGTGGGGCCTGTGTGGGCGATTCCCTCTCCCAGGTTTCTCAGCTGCACAGTGGGGTGAACAACCCTCCTTCCTTGTACGCCTGGTGGGGAGTAAATGAGCCAGTGTGTGCAGAGTACCTAGAGGAGTTAAGCAACAGTATGTGCTTGGCGTTGTTATCTCTGATACACATTTACAAAAAATTGCTCAAGTTCATGCTAACATAATTAGGCATAGTTCCGATGCCATCTTCCTCGCTTACCGTGTTCAGAATGAATGATGGTTTCATTTGGGTCTTTGGGATTTTTTTGGATGCATTACTTACCTATGGTGCCTTCCCCAGACCCCAGCTTGTGGGGCAGGGACATTATTTTGCTCCTCTCTTTCCCAGGCTGCACCCTGCTCTTTTATGAGACCTATGGGAAGAATTCCATGGATCAGAGTAGCCCCCCGCGGTGCGCCCTCTTTGCAGAGGACAGCATCGTGCAGTCTGTCCCGGAGCATCCCAAGAAGGAAAACGTGTTCTGCCTCAGCAACTCCCTCGGAGATGTCTACCTTTTCCAGGTACTGCTGGTGCTTTGCGAATGGAAGGGTGAACTGATGGGTTGTGGACTATTAGGAAGAGAAGGAACAAAATTAAAAGGCAAAACTTAGAAACGAAGCAGAGTGAACACTTAGCCAGGTTTGGGATGGGGACTTGAGCAGGCGACTGCCAGCTGCCGATGCAGTAGCACCATGGCCAGTCCAGGTATTTGCAAAGCAGGCATTTCTTGGGTGCCCATAGAGTGCCAGGCTGTGGCCCATGAGATGCCCACCAGGACACAGAGAGTAAACATCATGATCCAAGCTCTGGAATGGCTCACCTCCCCAGAGCTGAATGTCCGAGATTCCCAGAGCTGAGGCTTTTTTACAAGGAAGCCTAGAGAATGTGGATGGGAGAAGCTAAGGCTCTGACACGAATCCTAGTGGAAGTCAAGAAAAAGCTTTCCAAAAACCCTCATAAACAAGTGCTATGAGGCCTCGTTTCCCCAGGGAAGTGGCCCTAGAATGTTGAAACTCAGCTGATCTGCTGTTCGAATTCTGAGCCCTGTCTCACTAATGCAGAGCTATAGAGCTGGGCTGTGCTGAGCCATGGGTGCCGGGCGGCCTTAGCCGTGAATCCTGGTGCTGCTGTTGAGTAGGTATGTCATCTCAGAGCACTTCCTGAACTCTGGACTTTGGAATCTTCAGCAAGTAGGTTTATAATAGCTTACAGGATTGCTTTAAGGGTAAATAGAATAATATGTATGTCTTAAGTGCTAAAGATATTATTATTATCATTATTATTATTTGAGAGGGGGTTTTGCCATGTTGCTCAGGCAGGCCTCAAATCCCTGGGGTTAAGCAATCCTCCTGCCTCAGCCTCCTGAGAAGCTGGGACTGCAGATGCATGTCACCACGCCCAGCTAAGAAATTCTCACTATCATTATTACTAACTGACTCAAAAGAGTCTGTGCCTGAGAGCCAGGGAGTGAGATGTGCTTCTCAAAGGCCGCCCAGTCCAAACCTATGCTTGATGTAGACACCGTGCTGGCTGCAGATTGCATCGGGCTGGAAGGTTCATGGAAAGCCTCATAGGTCCTGGGTTTTGATCTCCTATAAAGTTGGTCCTCGATGCCCCCAGAAGCCTGGAATAACAAGGGCTCCCCAGGGCCCACTTTGGAATCTAGAATTCTCCATAGTGCTCACTGCAACAGGATTTCCTGGAACCAGCAAAGCTAAAACTCCAGCCCTGCTGAGGGCTGGACCCCAATCTGACCTGACTTATGTCAGGGCCTGAGGTCTGATTTTCCTCCTCTTAACAAAAAGGGTGTTTAAAAACCTCCTAGGATGCTCTAAAGCAAGGTAATGAGTTGATGTTAACCTGGATCATAGGGTGGGCAATACCTTAGATTAAATCTGCATGAGCTTCCTAGGGGTGAGTGGAATGAATATTTTGTTTTGCGATTCAGGCAAAATATCCTTAGTTTTAAAAAGTTTTCCCAATGGTGCTGTTTTATGATCTCAGAGGCTAGGAGAAGATCAACTCCTTGGCTTCTACGCATGGGGGTATTTCTGAACAGCACACCAATTGAAATCTTCTCGACCTGCTTAGAGTCATACACATTTGCTCATTGTGCTTTGTTCAAATGTTCCTTATTGTTTTTAAAATGAAATATTTTTATTTTATAAAGACAGTATGTGGTAATTGTGTCTGAAGGTGCCAAACAGTAGGGAAAGAAAAATCATTACATACTCACCCCAATTTTTTTGTGTGTGTATGTGTGTGGCACTGGGGATTCCAGGAGCATTCCACCTTCAAGCTATACCCCCAGCCCTATTTTATTCTTTATTTTGAAACAGGGTCTCACGAAGTTGCGGAGGGCCTCACTAAGTAGCTGAGGCTGGCCGTGAACCCGGATCCTACAGTCTCCGCCTCCCAAGTACTGGGATTACAAGTGTGCGCCACCACGCCCGGCTTATTCTATTAGAATTCTGACAGCAAGCAGCTGCTTCGAGAGTGGCATGATGGAGCACGGAGTGGATACGGCTCATTTTCCCGTCCCTCCTGTTGCTGGCCACTGGCTGGTCCTCGTTTTCCTTCCTGTAACACTTAGGGTTCCATGGTTGTTTCTGCTGAGCTCTTGATGTTCTCGGGCCCTTGGAACCTGAGTTGAGTGGTCGAGTGGGTTTTTTAAATTAAACTGTTTTTATGAAGTGCAGGTTCTTCCTGGGTTTTACACACCAAAGCCCAGCCTGCCATTTTGGAGAGAACTTTTGTGTTAAAATAATTTCACACAGTCTTCCCTGCCTCTGTGCTCAGGCCACTAGCCAGACTGATCTGGAAAATTGGGTCACTGCCATACATTCTGCGTGTGCATCGCTTTTTGCAAAGAAGCATGGGAAAGAGGACACGGTGCGGCTGCTGAAGAGCCAGACGAGAAGCCTGCTGCAGAAGATCGACATGGACAGCAAGATGAAGAAGATGGCGGAGTTGCAGCTGTCTGTGGTGAGCGACCCCAAGAACAGGAAAGCCATCGAGAACCAGGTACTATTTACGTCCAGGTCCCTCGCGGTAGCTGAGTGCAGCTCGCCCTGTGTTGGTAGTTCCACACTCCTGGAGAAATAGTTTCTGTGGCTTCTCAGTTCTTACTGGCATCCTTTGTGACGCGGGTGATGTGGTCCACTTTATGACCTTTGGTGACCGTACAGAACAGGCCGAGCATCCCTTATCTGAAATACTTGGAACCAAAAGTGTTTTGGATTTTTTTCAGTTTTTTCAGATTTTGGAATATTTGCATATCCACAATGAGATATCCTGGGGAGGGCAATATTTTAAATAATTTTGTATAGCTGGGTGTGGTGGTGCACTCTCGGTACTTGGGAGGCTGAGAAAGAGGATCCCAGGTTCAAAGCCAGCCTCAGCTAGTTAGTGAGGCCCTCCGCAACTTACTGAGACCCTATTTCAAAATAAAGAATAAAAAGTAGGGCCGGGGGTGTAGCTTGGAGGTAGAATGCCCCTGGAATCAATCCCTAGTATCACAAATAAATAAATAAATAAATAAATAAATAAATAAATAAATAATTTTGTGCATAAAGCCAATTTTTTTTTTTTTTTGCGGTACCGGAGATTGAACGCAGGGGCGTTCTACCTCCACACTACGCCCCCGGCCCTATTTTTTTATGCTTTATTTTTGAAACCGGATCTCACGAAGTTGCAGAGGGCCTCACTAGGTAGAGAGAGAGAGAGAGAGAGAGAGAGGAGAGAGAAAGAGGTATAGATCGCGCACGCGCGCATGCACGCTGAGGTTGGCCGCGAACCCGGATCCTCCGGTCTCTGCCTCCCAAAGTACTGGTATTACAAGCGTGAGCCATCATGCCCGGCCTGAAGCCAATTTTTATAGACTGAATTTTTCACTTGTGGTGCCATGGCAGCACTCAAAAAGAAGCTTTGGATTTGGGGAAATTTCAGATTTTGGACTTTTCAATTAGGGATGCCCAACCTGTCCACTGAAGTATTTTGTAACCAAATCATTTTTCCTATGTTGAGTGGTGCAATTTGGCCTAGCTGATTCTCTCATAGACTGTCGCTTTCTTAACGAAATCCACATAATAAATCCACAAGAAGATCAGCAGGTAAATTTGAATATAAAGAATGACTTTGGAAAGGGTGGTCTGGTATAATACACCTATTCCCATGTCTGTTGATTCCAAAAAACCACTGATGGAGACCAGATAAATAGCTAAGGAAAGTGTTTTCTCTGGTCTACTTGTACATACGATGCGAGGTGGTTTCTATGCTGTTGGCATTTCAGAGGGAGTGAGGTAGCTGTATAATTTTTATTCTCCTTTGTTCAGACTATAGAAGCTGTTAGAAAAGCGGTGGTGAAATTTCTAGCACCCCTCTCAGGTCAGGTTCCCTGGAAGACGGACAGAGATGGAGATCTGCAGTTGATTCTTGGCACTCTTTCCTGAGCTGTAGGATCCTACTGGGGAGGTCGCTACCTATGCCCATGTGTTGGAGTGTTTCCCCGTGTTCTTTTCTAGCCGTTGTAGCACTTCTGGTCTTATCCCGAGGTCTTTGATCCATTTTGAGTTGACTTTTGGGCAGGGTGAGAAGTAGGAATCTATTTTCAATCTTTTACATATGGAGATCCAGTTTTCTCAGCACCATTTGTTAAAGAGGCCGTCTTTTTTCCAACAAAAGTTTTTGGCACCTTTGTCGAGAGTCAGATGATGGTAGCTGTGTGGGTTCGTCTCGTGTCTTCTGTTCCATCGGTCTACGTGTCTATTTTTATGCCCTTAGCAGGCGGTCTGGGCATGTTCAGGTTACTATGGCTTCGTAGTATAATTTGAAGTTGAGTATTGCGATGCCTCCAGTTTTACTCTTTTTTTGCTCAGAATTGCTTTGACTATTCTGGGTCTTTGGTTCTTCCATATAAATCTGAGGATTTTTCTAGTTCTGAGAAGAATGTCATTGGTATTTTGATGAGGACCACATTGAATCTGTAGATCACTTTTGGTAGTATGGCCATTTTAACAATTTCAGTTATGCTCATCCGCAAATATGGGAGGGCTTTCTGTCTTTTCGTGTCTTTGATTTCTTGTTCAGCATTCTGTAATTTTTGTTCTGGAGGTCTTTCAACTGAAAGCATTTCCTCTAAAATCAGAAACAAGACAAGGATGCCAACTCTTCAGCATTCTTATTCAATATAGTACTTGAAATATTAGCCAGAGAAGTTAGTCAAGACAAGGAAATAAAAAGGATACAAAAAGGAAAGGAAGAAATCAAATTATCCCTGTTTGTAGATGATATGATTCTATACTTAGAAGATTCTGAAAGCCCCCCCCCAGAAGACTACTAGGGTTGATAAATTCAGCAAAGTGGTAAAATACAAAATCAACGTACAAAAATCAATAGCTTTTCTATACTACTGACCAAAAAAAATTTACTGACCAAAAAAATCAGAAAAGCAATTCCTTTCACAAGAGATTAAAAAAAAAAATACTGAGGAGCTGGCATGGTTACACACAACTCTAATCCAGTACATGGGAGGCTGAGATGGGAGGACCACAGGTTTGAGGCCAGCCTTGGCAACGTAGCGAGACCCTGTTTCAAAGTAAAATATAAAATTGGGCTGGGAGTGTAGCTCAGCGGTAGAATGCCTCTGGGTTCAATCCCTAGTACCATGAAAACAAAAACAAATAGATAAAAAATACTGAGGAATAATAGTACATGTTTTTTATTTTTGAAGCACTTTTCCCCAGAGCCCCCAGGAGCTTCAGATCTAGTCATGATAATATGTCGTACCGACAGCAGAGTGTCCAGCATAGATTACATTAGTCTCTGGAGCAGGTTTTCTTTGAAGTATATGGGTGGAGAAAATCGTCATCTATGGCTTTTCCTAATAAAAAGACACTATCCCAATACTAATGGCTGAGTTTTATACTGTTATAGGGTCACATGCTCTGCTTAAAATAAGCCATTATATGGTCCTGTCCCCGGCCTGTCAGCTATTTCATGGGGGCAGGATGACACAGCTTTGATTTAAGCACATCCAATTCGGACCAGACCACGCCGCGTGTCCACATGTCCAAGTGGCTTTGAAGTTCCGAGGGAGGAAGCACTGTAAATTAGGCTCAGTTAGTACTTTATTTTCCATTTATTATTTCCAACAAGTAGATGAGGTCAAAACCTCATCAGCCTTAGGCGAATTTGGCGTGTTCCTAGCTGGCTGCCCCCCCACCCCCGTCTCATTCTGTGCCTTTCCCTGGGGAGCCACTTCCTGCTGAAACTGGGCTGGGAGGGAGCTGCAGGCACATTGCGGGGGCACGCTGCTGTGGTGGGTGTGGAAAATGCTCAGCCCCTGGCTTGGACTGCCCTGGGTTTGGTGGACCATGGGTTTCATCTTAAATGTTTATTTAAAGGCTTAAAATGCTAAAGAGGATGTATTGCAGTTAGACAATTGGAAACTTGGTGAAATGAACAAGGCCTTGAGAACATAGAATATAGTGTGTATATGGGGGAGCAATTTGGAAAATAAACCGTGAAGGGGATCAGCGGGGACAAGGCCAGCTCATGCAGGTACTGGGTGAAGATGAGGACTGTGTTTTCTAACCCATAGGGAGCTAGATGGTGGAAGTGTTTGGGGCAGGATTAGAAGGTTCAGTGTAGTTCAGCGAGTGTTTATGAAGTGCATACTCTGGCCAGGCAGCTCTGCACAGACTGGGGCTCAGAGAAGAGCACAGGCTCTGTCCTCAGGGTGCGCTCAGTCTAGCGGGGTGGCAGAGACTTAATAGCAGGATGACATAATGAGTTGAAACAGTATGATGGCCCAGCATGCTGGGTGTCTCAGCCAGCACTCTCGCTGCTGTAATCCCCAACACCTGACCACCATGCAGCTTAGAGGAAGGAGGTTTATTTGCTCACAGTTCTGGAGATTTCAGGGGTTCAGTCCATGTCAGGCTGGTTATATCAGTGGAGCTCAGGGCATGGCGGTGGAAGGCAGGGAGAGGGAGAGAGCAAGTGCTCTGCTCTCACATCATGGAGGCTGAAGCAAGAGAGACAGCAGGGGAATTCAAAAACATAAGCACAGTCCCCAAGGCCACAACCCCAGGGACCCACCTCCCCCAGCCACATCCCACCTGCCTCGGTTACCATCCAGTAAATCCACTACAATGGATTTATCCACTGATGAGATGACAACTCTCATGACTTAATTATATCAACTCTGACCATTAATACATGAGCTCTTCAGGGGACATTCTTTTTTTTTTTTTGAGGTGCTGGGGATGGAACCCAGGCGTATTCTACCTCTCAGCTATGCCCCCAGCTCTATTTTATTCTTATTTAGAAACAGGGTCTCACTAGGTTGACGAGAGTCTCACTACTTGCTGAGGCTTTACTGGAACCTGTGATCCTCCTGTCTCAGCCTCCCAAATACTGGGATTATAGGCGAGCACCACCATGCCTGGCTTTTCAGGGGATATTCTATATCCAGACCGTGACACTGGGGAAGATAGACGTGGGAAGCTTAACCTCACATGTAGCCATGGAAGGCTTCCTGGAGGTGAGAGGCCTGACCTCCTTCTTAAAAGCTGAGGAGAGACTCAGAAGAGGGTTGGAGAAGGGCAGAGGCGGGGTACCCTGGGGTGATGCGGGCACCCCGGTGCTCTAGGTGGGGCAGGAGGGGCAGGGTGGGTCAGATGCATATTCCACACAACAACCATAGTGGTTAATACCTAAAAAAATCAATCCGATTATGTGGTTACCTAGTAAAAACCCCTTAGTGGCCCCTCATTGCTTACAGGAGGAGGTCCCTGAGAACCTGTCCCCACCCCGACCTGGGCCAGCAATACTGAGCTTCCTGCAGGTCCCCTGAGCCCTGTCTGCCCCACTTCTCGCTCTGCAGGGTTCCTCTGCAGACAGGACTCCCTCTGACTGCAGGGCACATCTGCCTCTCCACCCTGGCCCCCTGGCTCACCCTCTGTGCCCATAAGCAAGGTGTCGGGGGTACATCGGGGGTACTTCCTTGGCTCTCCCGGCCCCTCCCCCACACCATCAGGGACCGAGCTGCCCCCCCAACCCCATCATCATCTCCATGACTGAGCATACTCCTGCTATAGAACAGGTGCTTCTAAAGCAGCCACACGCCTGTCTCTGAACCCCTGTGCTTTGAGCCAATGAGTGGATGCACCCACGCTTCCCTTGTGAACCCAGGATGCTTCCTCCTCTCTGAGAGAGTCCTCACCCCACCCCTCCCCGGCCTCAGGGAGTCTTTCCCTCCGGCCTTCCTTCCCTCTTCTCCCCCAGCTGCCCACCTCTCTCCCGACCATGCCTGCCTCCCGAGTTTACTTATCAGAGCTCCGTCTCAGGCCAGGATCCTATTTGATTTCATAACAGCTTCACAGGGTGTGATGTGTATGTGGCACCCATTTGAGGGAAGAGTGAATACACCCCTAGGTGTAGTTTCCCTTCCTTCTTCCCTTCCTTCCTTCCTTGTATTAGGGATTGACTCCAGGGGCCTTCTACCTCTGAGCTACACCCCCAGCCCTGTTTTGTTTTTTATTTTGTAACAGGGTCTCACTAAGTTGCTGAGAGCCTTGCTAAATAGCTGAGTCTGGCTTCCAACCTGTGATCCTCCTGTCTCAGGCTCCCAAGTACTGGGATTACAGGTGTGTACCACCGCACTTGGCTTGTGAGGTCAACTTTTTTTGTGTGTGATATTGGGGATTGAACCCACAGGCATCCTATCTCTGAGCTACACCCCACCCAGCCCAATTTTTTTTAATTTTTATTTTGATACAGGGTCTTGCTAAATTGTGGAGGGCCTCACTAAATTGCTGAGGCTGGCTTCCAACCTGTAATCCTTCTGTCACAGCCTTCCAAAGACTTGGATTACAGGTGTCCACCACCACACCCAGGTGTGAAGTAAACTTTTTAATGATACACAGCTAGTAGGTGACAGAGCTGGATTTGAACATAGATCTGTGCTCCTGATAGGCTACACTGCTTCTCACTGAGACCTTGGCAAGTCAGACAAGGCTTTGCTTGCTAACTAAACCAGGGGATAAATTGTTTTGTATAAATTAGAAGTTAAAGCCAGGCATGGTAGTGCACACCCATAATCCCAGTACTTGGGAGATTGAGACCGGAGGATCTCAGGTTCAAAGCCAGCCTCAACAGTTTAACAAGGCTCTCAGCAACTTAGTGAGACCCTGTTTCCAAATAAAAAAAATAGGTCTGGGGGTGTAGCTTAGAGATAGATGCCCTGGGTCCAATCCCCAGTACCACGAAAAAAAAACCCCAAAATTAATCTTTAATTTATCTCTTACCACAGCTTGGATTTTTCAGTTTGGTTTGATGGGAAGGGTATCAGTTATAAATCACTGATTTTTACCTCAGAGGAAACAAAACAAAACTGATTCTCTAAACTTTAGCTGGTTGTTCTAACTACTAATTAGCCTTAGCATGATCTGTGTCGCTGGTTGGCATCTCCTATGAAGACAGGTCCTGCTGTTTAGAAAATATGGAATGGGAGTTTTTCAGCTCATTCCACCAAAAGGGAAAAATGAATTATCTTTAGGTCAAACCTAGTAACGGACAAGCGTCCAAGTGCTGCAATTAAATGACTAACTGGTAGAAAATATTTTTTCTAGGAGTGTTGGGTGTGGCAGGAATGCGCTTGTCATCTTTTAAAATACATCACTTATTCATTGGATTCGTTTGTTATTTTTGTCATCAAGCTTCATCCCTCCTCGTTTTCTATAGCCGCCCGTGACCTCTCTGAGCTCATGGAATGAATATAGCTGTGGTAGCAATAAAGAGGAAACTTTCACATTGAATTTGTCAGTGCTTAAAAATGGGAGTTTCCCTTGTAATTTTGTTAGTAATTTTTCCCTTTATAATGAAAGATAACAAAAACCTCCTTAGGGTAGGGTTTTTCCCCCCAGTAATTCCTGTCATTTTTTATGTTTTGTGCATGGACATTAAAAGAAATAAAAGTCTGGTCTACAAAGTGAGTTTTTATATCATGTCCTGATACTTATCTTTAAAAATAAAGAAATATCTAGAGACAATTGTCAGTATCTAAGGAATTTGGCAAAGGAGAGGCGACTTTGTTTAAAGGAACTAATTTGGGGCATTTTAGGGTTTTTTTTGTGGTACTGGGGATTGAACCCAGGGACATCCTACCTCCAAGCTACACCCCAAGCCCTATTTTTTATTCTTTATGTTTTGAAACAGGGCCTCACTAAGTTGCGGAGGGCCTCACTAAGTAGCTGAGGCTGGCTGCGAACCTGTGATCTCCTGTCTCAGTCTCCCAAGTACTGGGATTATAAGCATGTGCCACCACGCCTGGCTGCATTTCAGTTTTTAATGATGTTTGGGGGAAAAAACTCCAGGAACTTCCTAATAAATGCCTGTCAGATTAACTACTATTTTAGTGATGATGTTTACTATTTCACATTTCACTGAGGTAGCATATGTCTAGAAACTGTCTTTTGTTTCTCCCTTTACATTTTAAAAGTATACCCTTATCTCACTTTCTGAGGAATTATTCTAAAATATGCTTTCTTTTTAGTTAACATTATTTTAAGTTTGGGCTAAATTTGAATGGCAAGGTTAAAAATTGAAATGCAAAATGTTCAAGATGAATAAGACATCTAGCCAGACATGGTGGTGCACACCTGTACTTGGGAGGCTGAGACAGGAGGATTGCAAGTTGAAGCCAGCCTCAGCAACTTAGTGAGACCCTGCTTCCAAATAAAAAATAAAACAGGGCTGGGGTATAGCTCGGAAATAGAACACGCTTGGGATAAATCCCTAGCACTAAATGACTTTTAAAAATACTGCAAAGCCATGCATGGTGGCGTGTGCTTGTAATCCCAGTACTTGGGAGGCTGAGACAGGAGGATTGTAGGTTCGTGGCCAGCCTCAGCTACTTAGTGAGGCTCTCTGCAACTTAGTGAGACCCTGTTTCAAAATAAAGAATAAAAAATAGGGCTGGGGTTATAGCTCGGATGTAAAATGTCCCTGGGTTCAATCCCTAGTACCGCAAAAAAAAAAAAAAAAAAAAAAAAAAACCACAAAACAAAACCCTGCAGAATTCAGTGTAAATACAGGAGACTGTGATCTTTCCAGATCTTGGCATAGTTCTGGGTCTTGTTTGTCTTTTTACCCACCATGGATGGCATGGGCATCTTTACCTTCTGGTATCTAGTGACTCTTCACTTACTTTCCACCCCCAGTAGAACTCCCAGGTGTGTCTCATAAACAGTTTTACACTGAGGTATAAACAGATGTGATAAGCTTCAGCGCACTAGCCATACTGAAAATACCTCCAGATTATTAGAGGACAAAGGAATCCATCTCTAGCTGTGGATTTTCAGGAATCAACTAGAAGAAGGTATCAGTGAGAAGAACGGAAAGTAGAGTTTTCACTGTGCTTTATGACTTCGGCTAGGGTGTCGGTTTATACCCATCTATCGCTTCAGAATCTAGAATTCTCTGTCGGGGCAAGACCAAGAAGAGATTTGCAGTTCCGGTTTGAACTCTTCTTAGTTTAGAGCAGTGGTCGGTAGTCACTAAGGCTGGGCGCAGAATCACAGCAGGTACTTTTGAAGTGCGTGCTTTCTAGGCCTCAGACCTGATGGATAGACTTTTCAGGCTTGAGACTTGGCCGTCTGCATTTTTAAAAGCTAATAGAAGCCGGGCGTGGTGGCGCACCCTTGTAATCCTGGTATTTCGGAGGCTGAGACAGGAGGATGGAAGGTTCGCGGCCAGCCTCAGCTACTTAGTGAGGCCTTCTACAACTTAGTGAGACCCTGCTTCAAAATAAAGAATAAAAAATAGGGCTGGAGGTGGTGCTCGGAGGTAGAATGCCCCTGGGTTCAATCCTCAGGACTGCAAAATAAAATAAAATAAATAAATAAATAAATAAATAAATAAATAAATAAATAAATATAAAAGCTAATAGACCATTCTGTTATTCAGTCAAGGCTAACACTACCAGGATATTATGTCATTAGCAAGGACACGTAGAATTGTAATCCTGGTTAAATTCCTTGTGTACACTGAGATTGTTTTATTGCTGTCTGTGACTTTGTTTTACCGACAATGAATCAACAAATAATTTATGAAGATCTTATGGCCATCATATTTCTTTGGTGCAGAAAAGTTGTTCAGTGACCTTTCTAAGAAATAGATACAGAGAACTCAGAGGAGGCCTAAGGTGTACTCAGAATTTGAAACCTTTCTGTAGGGGGAGACTCGAGGGGACATAGTGTTCAATGTTGGAAAGCCTTTGAATTATTATTTATCCAGAATTAGGATCTGTTTGGTGCTAAACAACAGGGCAAACTGGAGATGCAAGTGTTGTGAAAGGAATGGCTTTACTTTTCTTGTTGTAAAGGACACTCTTTCATGGAACCCTTTATTACAAGCCTTCAGAGTAGACCTCTTGCATTTCGAGATTGTCCTCAAGACCTGTGGAAGCCCAGCCTTCTGCCAGTCACTAGGACCTTTTGCCACCTGTAGTGTGCATTTATTTATTTATTTATTTATTTATTTATTTATTTATTTATTTATAGTACTGGAGATGGGACCCAGGGGCATTCTACCTCTGAGCTACACCCCCAGCCCTATTTTGTTCTTTATTTTGAAACAGGGTCTCACTATGTTGCGGAGGTCCTCACCTAAGTTGCTGAGGCTGTCCCTGAACCTGCAATCTTCCTGTCTTAGCCTCCCAAGTACTGGGATTACAAGAGTGCGCCACCATGCCCAGCTTATAGTGTGCATTTAAATAGAGAAAACACTTGTATGTAACTCCCGGTGACCTTGGACAAGGAGAGTAGCCCCAGAGTTTGTCTCTCTACCAACTCATGACTTCAGTTTTGAAGATGTATGGAGTAATTTCTGTTGTGTAAACAACTGTAGATACTTTAATTTTATTCACATGCACAGATGGTTATTTTCCTAGATGCTTAAAATAGTGGTAAAAGCTCGATTTGACTTGTCCCTGAAGTCCATTTGCTTCTTGTTTTGAGTCATTTACTCAGAATGAAGAGGACTGGAGAGACCCTGCCCGCGCGTAGCCAGCATATTTTTACGTGCAGTTCTCTTCATCCAGTTTAGCACCAGAAGTTGCAAGTGTGAAATGGATCAAAGAGGGAAAATTGTGTTTTCATTTGCACCCTGTTTTACATCAGAATGGTTTGGTGTCAGAGTTCTCCAAAGATCGTGCCATTTTGACATGTCACCGTCTTGGGACCGCCATCTGTCTCTTGTTTTGGGGTGCCCTGATGCAGTACCATACTGCGTGACTCAGTGTACTTGGGTGGGAGGGCTTGAGGCGGGATGAGCAGAGAAGGCTGATTTCGACCATGCAACTCTACCTGACTCTCATTTTTCTTGGAAGCTCGTGAAAGGGATTGCATTTCCTATTCGACCCACGCAGACTTCTAACTTTTATTTAAATTCCCCCTGTTCTTACTGTTGAAGATCCAGCAATGGGAACAGAATCTGGAAAAATTCCACATGGATCTCTTCAGGATGCGCTGCTACCTGGCCAGCTTACAGGGCGGGGAGTTACCGAACCCCAAGAGTCTCCTTGCAGCCACCAGCCGTCCCTCCAAGCTGGCCCTCGGCAGGTTGGGCGTCTTGTCCGTTTCTTCTTTCCACGCTCTGGTAAGTTCCTGTCTCTGGGTTTTCTGGAATTGCTCCTGGGTGGATGGCTTTTGCATCTTAAACTGGCTCAGTCTGGGGGGTCCATGGATGGCTTTGCTGACCCTGCTGTCCACTGTGGAGAGGTCTGAATGTGGTAACTTGGCTTTTGCTATGCAGATAAGAGATAACTACACGGTGGGTACATTTCTGGTATGTCAAACATGCAGCAGCGTTCGGCACTGGTCAATATGTGTTTATAGCAAGCAGAGCTTCCCTCTGTTAGGGGAACTGATAATTCTCTCCGCCACCCACAGAATCAGCTCTAAGCTTTTCTTTTCTTTTTTTTTTTTTTTGCAGTACTGGGGGATTGAACCCAGGGGCATTCTACCTCCGAGCTATACCCCCAGCCCTATTTTTTTATTCTTTATTTTGAAAGAGGGTCTCACTAAGTTGTGCAGGGCCTCACTAAGGAGCTGAGGCTGGCCACGAACCTGGATCCTCCAGTCTCCGCCTCCCAAGAACTGGGATTACAAGCATGCGCCACCACGCCCGGCTAGCTCTAAGCTTTTCTAAACTGTGTTTTAAATTAGGTATGCTCTAGAGATGACTCTGCTTTCCGGAAAAGGACACTCTCACTGACCCAGCGAGGGAGAAGCAAGAAGGGTATATTCTCCTCCTTAAAAGGGCTGGACACGCTGGCAAGGAGAGGGAAGGAGAAGAGGGCTTCCGTGACTCAGGTGAGTTCTGACCATGGGGGAGGCGGCAGACTGGAGTGGCATCCCCGAGACCCCTGCCTTTCAGCCTGCTCTAAGCCATCAGTGGCCATCCTCTGTTAAGGGCAGGATAAAAGTTGGTCCAAAGCACTGTGGTCTTAGCATGGACTTTGGTCATCAAATATGCAAATTGCTCAGTTTGTTCTGTGACACCCAAAGAGGCAGGCACACTTGGCGCAGCACTTAGGAACACAAAAAAAGCAAGAATTGTCAGAAAATAATCCACATTCTTCGTTGCCTTTGGTACTCATACTTATTTTCCCATGGATTTTATATGAAAACAACTATGGGAAATTAATAATCTGAGCAACTGCAGCTGAATTCTATTGATAGTGCTGGATTCGTTGCTCGCTCAAACCTTGCAATATGAAGTAGGCATTTTGTCAGCCCATTTTACAGACGAGGAGACTGACACTGGAGAAGCCGTCAGCCTTGTTCACTGGCACCCCGAGAGTAAAGCTGGGACTTGTACCTTCCTGAGTCCAAAGCCCTGAAACACTGGATAGTCGCTGCTGCTGCTTTTCTCTTGAGGAATGGCAGCTCTTTTAACATTTTATCAAGAAAAAAGAGCCTGAATTTATTGCTGAAATGTGGCCCATGTCAGTAAACTGTGTTCAGAGCCTTTCTGAATATGCAGATCTGAAGTATTTCATACTGCCCATAATACAGTGTGTGACAATGAACCGTATCTTGCTGATTGATATATTTTAGGATTATTGTTTTTCCAAAGACTGCTGAAAAGATAAGCTATAGAATGATCTGATCATGTAAGTGAAAAAGGAAAATGCAAATAACTCTGAAGGAAGTAGTAGGGAATGGGTTGGTTGAAGAAAAGATAGCAAAAACACAGATTTCTATATACCAAAAAGAATATCACATTTAAAAACAATAGTTCTGCTTATATTTTAAAAGTATTGTAATTATTTGTGGGTTATAAACAGAAATATGTTTCCATTGTAGATTATAGTTAGCTATAAGACATTGGCTGATGCTGGCCCATGTTCTCTGGATTGGACTTCCATGATGTTTGGCCTTAAAGTAATGTCTTTAAGGCCAATTCTGATTTTAATCAAGATAGTCAGTTCTATGTAATTAAATGAAAACTTTCTTGTTTTTCTTAGAAGTAGACATTTAGCTACTTGCATATGAGTCTTTACCCTGGCATGTGTGGTAAATGTTCTCAACAAAAGATTTCTTGATAAACAAAAGCGTGGGGTTGAACATTTTTTTTATTTTAAGAAGGAATGAAATCAATTACAGTGTTGATATTTATATAACTGAATATAGTTGATTTAGTAGGTAGTCCTAAATGCTTAAGTGATTTTTAATGTTAATAGTCTCCAAAATTTAGAAGATAAAGTTTGGAAAAGTAGAAGAAATGATTCCTATCCAAATACAACCACTTTTAGCATTTAGCTATGTTTTCTTCCAAGATTTATTCCATACTAAGAATAAAGTTATAAGCTTCATTTCTGTGGCTTTGCCAACTCTGAGCTCTGTTCTATATCTTCAAAACTGTGTGCTTGGTTAAAAGCAACATCAAGAAGATTCGGGATGACTTGGATAACATGTGACATCATAGAAAAGTAAAATATGTAACTGTGGGAAGAAAGCAACTTTTTATTTAATGTTAAAACTCTAATTGGGGTAGAGTACTAGTGCAAATTGTGAGATAGCAATCTAAGTGCAAATTGTGAAATGAAGTTCTTACAGAATGTTATAGAACTTGGCTTTTTAAGTACTAAAAAAGATGGATGCCATATGAGTTTTGCGGAGCATTTCATTAGTCTTTCCCCCCATCTGTCAGATATTCGATTCCAGTGGCAGCCACGGATTTTCTGGAACCCAGCTACCTCAGAGCTCCACTAACTCCAGTGAGGTAAACTCTGTTGTGGGGGGCAACCATCTTGTTTTACATGGGCGACATGAGGGCAAAGCTAAGCAGGGAATGTTGGTTCAGGATTTTTACACGAGTCTGCTGAAAACAGAAGTAGATGGGTCCCTATTAGGTAACCTAAGGCGTATCCTCAGAATGCCATGTCTTTGGGGAGGTATCTAAACTCATAACAACACCATCTTAAAATTGGTGTCATGGCTTAGACTAACGTCATAATGGTGTCTTTCTTTTATACTTCGCTATTCGTCTGCAGAACTTACCCCCATCTTAGGCTTAGGAAGTTCCAAACTGTGTTTTCCTCTCATGACTCTCAGGGGTCTTCACGCAGGTAGTGTGTTCTGTGCTGTGTGTCAGCGACTGTTGTTTCTCCAAGTGCCCTCAAGAGATAAGTCATGTCTCTCTCTAGTTTTTCTTTTTCTTTCTTTTTTTTTTTTGGTGGTGATACTGGGGATTGAACCCAGGGACATTTTACCTGTGAGCTACAGCCCTTTGTATATTTCTGTTTTGAAACAAGGTTTCACTAGGTTGCTGAGAGTCTTGCTATGTTGCTGAGGCTGTCCTCGAACCTGCAGTCCTCCTGTCTCAGCCTCCCAAGTAACTGGGATTACAGGCATGTGCCACCACGCCTGGCTGCCAGTATTTTTTAATCAGTTAATGGGGATAATTCAATGAATTGGGAATTTGGTTAGGAAAAACAGAGGAATGGAAGAGTGTTAGAGACTGTGACAGGACCTGGGGGAAGGGACTGAGGAATTTTCTGATCATCCTGAAACATACAGCACAGAAGGCCACATGTTCTACCTCCACAGGAAGTTGGCTTGAAGCTGGTCAGTATGCCATTGTTGTTGAAACTGCTCCCGAGGGGCAGCTCAGTCCCAGGCGTCCTGGCGTCCTGCTTCCCAGGGGATGAGCTTGGAATGGTTGGAGAATCCTCTGCTCAGAGCCCTGGTTCTCATCACCTCCCTCCCTGGGGATCAGGGCTGGTTAAGCCCTGGGGCGTCTCCTGCCTCTGCAGTTGCTCCTGTTTCCTGCCGTCCTTTTGCTGGATTTGACTAATGACAGGGGGGACAAGGAAGCCAACTCCTTTTTTCAGAAATCATGCCATCAAAATTGCAGACTTTTCATAAGAAATAATACCCCTTCCCAGCCCACTTCTCTCTGTACATCTGCAGTCTTTTTTTTTTTTTTTTTG
>PVJS01003821.1:0-73046 GCA_004027185.1 Glis glis | reverse complement strand
AAAAAAAAAAAAAAAAAGAATTGATAGATTTAAGAATTCCAGCTGGGCACAGTGGCACACACCTGTCATCCCAGTGACAGGAAGATTGCAAGTTCAAGACCAGCCTCAGCAATTTAGCAAGACCCTATCTCAAAATAAAAAAATAAAAGGGGATGGGGATGTAGCTCAGTGGTAGAGTGCCTCTAGGTTCAATCCCCAGTACCACACAAGCCAAAAAAAAAAAAATCCAAAAATAAAAAGTCAGCGGTAACATGTATGCCAGGGTTGGGAATGTCAAGAAGGAAAATAAGATTTGTAATGACCTTTAGACTTTGACAAATTAAGTATGCATGTTGTAATTACTAGGGTAACCACTAAACCAATTTAAACAAATGTTATAACTTCTACAATTGTAGAGAAGGAGAAATGCTTCTTATATCATTATGTGAATAAAGAATTTTTAAAAGATTCAAAATGGCATACACAGTGTGATCTACATGTGACTACATGAAAAAGGATATAAACCCTTGGGCATGGATATCAAGAGACATGTGCAAAAATATTTAGGATATCACAATGGTAATGGCTGGATTTCCCAGTCTCCAGAACCATGAGCCAAATAAATCTCTGTTCTTCATTATCCAGTCTGTGGTGTTCTGTTAAATCATGTAGTGCCAGCATGGTGGCGCACGCTTGTAATCCCAGGCTGAGACAGGAGGATCGCAGGTTCAAGGCCAGCCTCAGCTACTTAGTGAGGCCCTCCCCAACTTAGTGAGACCCTGTTTCAAAAATGAAGAATTAAAAATAGGATGGGGGTGTAGCTCGAAGGTAGAATGCCCCTGGGTTCAATCCCCAGTACCGCAAAAAAATAAATAAATAAATAAATCATGTACTGATACATGCCGCATGGATGAACCTTGAGAACAGCAATTATCCCATGCTAAGTATAAGAAGCAGTCACAAAAACCACGTACTGCAGGATTCATTTACATGACATGCCCAGAAGAGCCAAACACAGAGAGACAGAAAGTATATTATTGGTTGCCTAGGGCTGGAGGTGACAGAGAATTGAGGAGTGCATGCTAAAGGGTGCAAAGGTTTTTGTTTTGTTTTTTGTTGATTTGTTTGTTTGTTTGTTGAGGGATGAAAATGTTCTAAAACAGTAGTGATGGTTGCCAAACTTGATGAGTATACTAAAAAACATTACATGACTAAGTTGTATGGTACATGACTTATATCTCAAGAAAGCTACTTTGGGGGAAAATAAGCCTATGTAGAATACATGAAGACGGGTTAAAGGAATCAGTGGCAACTGTCATTCTTTAAAACTAGACACAAAGCATAATGAAAAATTGGAATGTGGAGCCTGTAGACTTCACACATAGTCTCAGGACGTCACGGCTGGAAAGGCGGTGGACCCGCTGCTCCCTGCCTCATCACATAGACTTGGGAACAGAACGCTGGCAAGGCTTCGTTACTTGCTAAGAAAGCAAACTAGTGCTGGGCACGGTGGCATACCCGTAATCCCAGTACTTGGGAGGCTGAGACAGGAGGATCACAGGTTCCAGGCCAGCCTCAGGAATATAGCGAGACTCTCATTAACCTCATGAGACCCTTTCTCCAAACAAAAAATATAAAGGGCTGGGGGCTCAGCTCAGAGGTAGAATACCCCTAGATTCAATTCCTGGCACCCACACACACACACACCCATAAAAAGTGAACTAGTGAGAGATCTGGGCTCAGATCCAAAGTTAACAGAAATGTTCCTAACAACCCCAAAGACAGATCTAGCAAAAAAATGCTGTAACCATCTCTAACTCTCAACAGAAACATGCCTACATGTCCTGTAAGCCCCTGAGCTCCTGGGTCAGTGATCTCATCCAGCGACTGAACTTCTTCAACACCTGGGCCAAAGTGGCTTACTCCGCCATCCATCAAAGGTAGGAATGGACACCGCTCTACATTTCTTCCTTATTTTAGCTCAGAGCGTAACAGTAAGAATGGATTCCAGCCGAGCATGGTGGCGCATGCTTGTAATCCCAGTACTTAGGAGGCTGAGACCGGAGAATCCGGGTTCGCGGCCAGCCTCAGCTACTTAGTGAGGCCCTCCGCAACTTAGTGAGACCCTGTTTCAAAATAAAGAATAAAAAGCCGGGCATGGTGGCGCATGCTTGTAATCCCAGTACTTTGGGAGGCTAAGACCAGAGAATCTGGGTTCGCAGCCAGCCTCAGCTAATTAGTGAGGCCCTCTGCAACTTCGTGAGACCCTGTTTCAAAATAAAGGATAAAAAATAGGGCCGGGGAGTGTAACTCCAGGGTAGAACGCCCCTGGGTTCAATCCCCAGTACTGCAAAAAAAAAAAAAAAGAATAAAAAATAGGGCTGGGGGTGTAGCTCGGAGGTAGAATGCCCCTGGGTTCAATCTCCAGTTCCACACACACACAAAAAAAAAGAATGGCCACACACTTGGGCTCTCTGGACTCTTGTAGTAATGTGTGAATTAAGCAGGGGAGAGATCCCCGTCTTCCATCCAGGATGAGAAAATGGAGACTAGAAGCCAAGTGTCCACCCAAGGCACCTCCACCCCGAGAGAGAGAACCACTGGCCCCTAGTACATTTCTCTTCTCACTATCCTACATGGTGTCCTGAGAAACCAGCGGGAGAATATGAAATGATATATGAAAAAAGGTGGCAGCCGGGCGTGGTGGCGCACGCTTGTAATCCCAGTACTTTGGGAGGCGGAGACCGGAGGATCTGGGTTCACGGCCAGCCTCAGCGCTCTCACTCTCTCTCTCCCTGTCTCTCTCTCTCTCTCTCTCTCTCTCTCTCTCTCTCCACCTAGTGAGGCCCTCCGCAACTTCGTGAGACCCGGTTTCAAAATAAAGTATAAAAAAAAAAATAGGGCCGGGGGTGTAGCGTGGAGGTAGAATGCCCCTGGGTCCAATCCCCGGTACCGCGCAAAAAAAAAAAAAAAGTGGCTACACATACTGCTTTAAATGTGTTTCTGGTCATAATAAAAAATAGCAGGAAAGGCCGAGAGGAGCCGCCATTGAACGGGCTCCTCAGGGCTGAGCATCTTTCCACGAGCCCGCCCAACTCCTCAGTCCTCCTGGTGGCCCGAGGATGCGAAGCAGGTCCTTACACCGCCATCATCCTGTTTCAGACAAGAGCAGGCCGAAGCACAGGACGGAATTTGCTGAAGGTTTCACAACTAGAAAATAGAAGGATTGAGATTCGAACCCAGAAGAATCTGGTTTCAAAGTCTGTGCCGGGCTCCTCTTGTGCCACTTCACTATAAGTGAGGTCTCCCTTTCCCCTCGCAAGCTTCAAGCCGTACCTGGCATCCATTAAAGTGCAGGACGAGAGTCCTGAGGAGAAGGTAGCAGAGAGGACATTGAAAGGCTGGCCCTGGGAGGGACTGCAGGAAGCCGCCTGGGTTCTCTGAAGGTGTGAGAAGGGACCTGTCGGTGTCCCTCCCCACTCCAGCCTGAGGTCCACTCCCCAACAGGTACATAAGGTTCCTTGCGACTTGGAAGCAGCCTGTTCAGTCATCTAGCCAAAAACCCCAGCAACCCACTGACCAAGAGATGGATTCATCTGAAGGATTTCCTGCAAGATACTGGCTCCCAGCTTTCTTCTTTCCACAAGGTGAGTGTTAGAAACCAGGATGGGCCCACGCCGGGCCCAGGCAAGTTTGTACTCAGGCCCTCCACCAACGCTCACCCTGACCTCTAGGACAAGAGGCCTAGCTGACCACACCTGTGCCCCACAGTGCCAGGGCCCCGTCTACCTCCCTCCCACTCCCTTTCCTCTCCCCAGTTTCCTCATACCTCAAAACAGACCCACCTTTGTCAGACCTGTGCCTTGGCAGGTCACTTTCTCATCTCTGGCGCACCGGTTCTAGATGTCAACCCCTCCCTGAGGCCGCTACAATGACGTAGAGACAGGCGCCTAACCAAGGAGTCGCTTCTGTGCTCCAGATATTCAGTTATTCACCTAACAAGAATCGATGACTGAATGTTTGCTGCTCAGTGGGAAAGACAGACCTTGACGAGGCTGCACTACAGCATGCGCTCGGACCGAACACGCGGCGGTAAAGAAGCCGCAGTGGACTAGGCGCTCCGCGGGGACAGGAGCAGGGCTGTCTTCGTTGCTATCATATCCCTGCCATGTAATGCAGCACCCAGTGTCAACAAAGCTCCAATTAATACTTGAAGAGTGAATGGATGAGTTTCTGAATAAACTTATGAATGAATCAATTCTTTTGGCGCCTAAGATGGGGGACCGGGGACCTTAACAAGGGCCAGGGCAGGTCACTAAGGAAATGACTTGGAGGATACACTTTAAGCTCAGTCTCATCTGTTCAGTATTGCCCAGGTGGGGATAGAGAAAGAGGAGAATACAGTAACATTTGCATCGTATTTATGAGGCACTGTTCTGAGGACTTTGCATAAATTAAATCATTCCGTTTTCATGACAACCTTTGGAGTTTTTTACTATAATCAACCCTATATTTACAGATAGGAAAACCTTGGCGAAGTTAAGAAATTTCCCCAAAGTCATATAACTAACAAGTACTAAGTTGTATGACTTTGGTGGAAAAAAATCAACAAAAAATACTAAGTGACTTAGCTAAGATTTGAACTTAGCCTATGTCACTTAAAAAGTCAAGTGTTTAGCCATTGCCCTAAACTGGGACTAACCTCTTTACTGAAGGTTACATCCAACCGAGGCCCACAGGTGAGAGAGCAAAGCACTTTAGTGAAACCAAATATTCACTGTGGCGAGAGCAGAAGACCCACAGAGGAGAAGGGTGTAGGGCAGACCTGGAAGGAGGGCCCGCGCCGGCCCCGCGGCCCAAGGTCTTCAGGCGAGGGGGGTCTCTCAGTTTGGCTGAAGAAGCACCAAGCTGGGCCTGGCCGTGGTAGTGACCTACAGCCGGGCGATGGAGGTGGGCAGGAGGACATTTAGGATCAGAACCAGCTGGACTCTGCCGTTGAAATGATGGGGACCCCAGGTCTCTGGCTTGGACAGCTGGGGGCTGCTGGGGTCATTTACGGAGACGGAGACTGCAGGGAGAGGAGCTGACTGACTGGAAAACAGCCCTGACAAGTTAAAATGTCCTGCTGCACACGGCCTTTCTCCGGGCAACCAGGCTCAAAGCAGCCGCTGCAGCTCAGCAGCCCCAGAGAAAAAGAACCCCCCTCTTCCCTGTGTGCCCACGTGCCATTTCCCGAGAACAATCCCGGCACACTTGGTCTCGTGCTCACCCCCAGGGCCATGTCTTTTGAGGTATGCCGATTAGACAAGATTAGGCATGAGACGTGCAGAGGGTCCCGGATTTAGAGCCCCTCCATCCCCACAATGAATGTGGGGGCGCGGGGGCTGGACCTCCAGAGGCCGCCCACGCTCACCAGGAGGCTGTGGTGAGCGGCCTGGTCCCCTTCGCCCCACCCGCCCAGACTCGCCCCTCTCTCTTCCTTCCTGACTTTCCCTCGACACGGTCTCCAGGTGCCCACGGGCAGCCCCGAGACTCACAAGGAACTCGGTGTGTTTTTCTCCGAAGCCTTCCTTACTGCTGTGCTCCAGAACCATGCGCGGTCCCACGGAATCTCCATGAATACCCTCACCTTTACCCACCATGTGATTTCTGACACCAAAGACGAGGAGTTCTCCAGCATTATCCAACAGAAGCTCAACATTACCTGGAGAGCCTTTAAGGTACTGGGGTGCTTAGATGGGAATGGGCAATCATTGATTCATTCATTCAATCATTCTGTCAACAAACCTTTACTCAACACTTAGCTTGTGCCAGGCACTAGAGAGGCAGATAAACAAGGCCTGGTCCTCTTCAGGTCCAAATGCCACACACCTTCACCCAGCCACCCACTCATTCTAGAGCTCGGCAGGGTGCCCGGCAGACCAGCCCTTCCCCCAGCCAGCGTTCAGCAGCGGCGTGAGAATGGCCAGGGAGGCCGCTCAGACTGGGAGAGCAGAGGGCAGCCGGCCATGTGCGCTGGGCAAACCCAGCCCTGCAGCTCCCACTGCCCCCACAGACGCGTTTACTGAACCACAGCCTGCTCCGGGAATCTATTCTTCCGCTCCAGGATCAGCACTCACCATGTTAGGATGTGCTCACCCATTTCCTGTTTAAAACAACCCTTTAGGATTGTGAGCGGTATGCAGTACATTTACATAAAAATTGGGGGGAGAATTGTTATCTTTTAATATTGGGTTTTCTTGTCTAGAAACCTAGTCTGTCTTTATACTTATTTAGGTCACTTATGTCATTTAGTAAGTTTTTCTTCACCTTGAAAATAATTGTTAGATTGTTTTCTTAACAATTTTTTATCATTGTTGCTGTTGTGAATAGGGTTTTTAATGCTCTACAAACTTGTTCTTTGTAGTTAGCCCTCTACTTGGAGTTAGGTAGACTTAGTCTTTGAGGACTGTGCCCTTACCTTCAAGTTTGACTAAGTCTACCCAAGACTTCTGTACCCCAGACTTCTACCTAAGACTTCATCCCAACTGTAGGTTTGGGAGTTTCTGAAAAAAACCTCAAGTTCAATAATCTATTAGAAAGACTCACAAAACTTCAGGAAAACTCTTTTGTGCAGTACCTGTTTGAGATTTTTGCCACTTTTTAATTGGGTTGTCTACATTTGTCTTATTGGTGTGTACAAGTTATTTATATACTCTGAATATAAGTCCTTTGTCAGGTTAGTATATTAAAGTCATCTTCTCACCAGGGGTGGTGGTGCACACCTGTAATCCCAGTACCTGGGAGGCTGAGACAGGAGGATTTCAGGTTCAAGGCCAGTCTCAGCAACCTAGGAAAACCCTCAGCAACTTAGTGAGACCCTGTTTCAAAATATAAAAGGGCTGGGGGTTTAGGTTGGGGGTAGAACGACCCTGGGTTCAGTCCCCAGTACCATCTTCTAATATGTACCTCTTTTTACTTTCCAAATGGTGTCTTTGCTGAACAAAAATTCTTTGTTGTCATGGAGTCCGGTATATCCATCTTTTCTTTTAGACTTGGTACCTTTTTAGGTCCTAAGAAATCTTTGCCCACCTGAAGCCAGCAAAACATTGTCCTGTTATCTTTGGAAGCTGAGCTGTTTTGCTTTCCTGTTCGGGTTCATGGCCACGCTGAGTTGAGCTGGCGTCTGCTATGAAGAGGCTCCGTGTTCTCTTCATTCCACGGGAATATTCACTGACTTGGCACCATGTCCTTTTTCATTGAAATGGCCATCTTGACCCACTTTAATTTTGTCATAGATCAAATAATAATTGTCCATGCCGGGCGTGGTGGCGCACGCTTGTAATCCCAATACTTTGGGAGGTGGAGACCGGAGGATCCGGGTTCGCGGCCAGCCTCAGCGCGCATGCGCGTGCGTGCGATCGATCGATTGATCGATCTCTCTCTCTCTCTCTTTCCTCTCTCCTCTCTCTCTCTCTACCTAGCAAGGCCCTCCGCAACTTCGTGAGACCCGGTTTCAAAAATAAAGCATAAAAAAATAGGGCTGGGTGCGTAGCGCGGAGGTAGAATGCCCCTGCGTTCAATCCCCGGTACCGCAAAAATAATAAAATAATAATAATAATAATAATAATAATAATAATTGTCCATGCCTCAGCCTGTTTCTGGAGTCTCTTTCTGTTCCACTGAGAGAAAGAAGGGGGCCCAGGACAAGATAAGGTTCTCAAGGACACCCCGCCAGTGACCTACTTCCTCCAACCACACCCCCACCTGCCTACAGTTTCCACCTCGTCCCAATAGTCCATTTAGCCATCAATGGATCAGTTCACTGATGAGGTCAAAGTCTTCATGATTCATTCGTTTCCCACAAAGCCTCGCCTCTGAACACTGCTGCACCAGGGACCAAGCCTTCAACAAGAGCCTTTGGGGGAATATTTCGGAGGCAAACCCTAACCGAAGTTTATTACCAACATTCACTGTGAATTCACCATGTGTCACTATGTGCTGAGCTCTCTCCTGCACTGTTATTCTTCACAAATTATGGTCCTCGCTTTATAGGTCAGAAACTAAGGTTCACGGAGCTCAGACGTAGCTTAGACCCCAAGCCTAGCTTATTCTACAGCCTGTCTCCTGCCTCCGTCCTCCACCATCCAGCAGGCACGAACATGTTGTGAGAGGCAGGTCCACAGGGGCCTTTTCTCAGGCCTCACGGAGGGAGAGAAGGCATATGCGCTGCCCTCCCAAATTTGCTCTTTGTCTCTATCCATCTAATTCGATGCTCTCAGTCACTCCTGCTCCATCCCAAGGACCAGTTTCCATTTAGGTAAAGTAAAATTACTTCCATTTATTTTGAGTGGCTCTTCTGAGACTTAAATCACTCCAAACTGGGCTGTTTACAAATTACTTACCAATGGGGTCTTTCAGAGAAAAGACCCAGGTCTTCCAGGGCCAAGTCACACAAGTATAAATGCAAGTCGCTGTCAGATGCATGAGATTAACTTCCCCACAACTTAGATCATAGTGTTTTAGGATAATAATCTATCCTAAAAATAAATTGTTGCAAAGCAGTTACCTCATCTTTGATTCTGGCTTTTTCCCAAAGATTTAAAATGGAAATCACAAATAGGGGAGCATACATGTTTATTTAGGGAAGTGGGGCACAGTGTAAAAGAAGGCCGTGGCAAAAGGGTTACATTCCAGAAAGAGTCAGGTTAGATTCCAGAGAAAGGGTCCAGAATGGGCTCTTTCCCAAGGGGTGCAAGATGGCGTGTAACGAAGGGTATGTTGCAGAGAAAGGGTCTGGAGCAGGCGGCTCTCTAGAGTGGAAAACTGTGGAGAGCCTTCCATGTAGTGAGCTTTATTCGGCTGGAAACCTGATGCCTCTGGTGTCTGAGTGCAACCCCACACATGCAGCGAGTTTGGCCTCCTGAGATCGTGTGGTCCTCTAACCTCGGTTCTCACCGCAGCTAGGCAGGGAGTCCTGTATTCCCATTCCTAGGGGCCGGCTTAACTTCCCCTCTGGTCTGTCCCAATCTTGCCCAGCCCTGCTCATGTCTATCTAGCTACCTAACAAGGACAGTGCAGAGCAAATGCAGTGAGTGAAACTTTGTATTTGCAAAAAAGTAAAGGGGTAGAGAAGTCAGTCAGTATATAAAACAATTCCCAGTAAGGCTTTCTTAGAATAAGCTAAAATACAAAGCGCTTTATAGGAACTCACCTCGCACCCCAGGCCAATGGCAGAGCACGGCGCTGGCTGTTCCACCCTGCAGCTCTGTCAGCGAGCCGGCCCAGGACAGCCATGCCCGTCCCACCTCTTCAGGGGCCTGCGGGATCAGAGGGCAGAGGCCTCCGGGCAGCCCCTCATCCGGGCTCCAGCAGCACACCTGCAGAGCAGGTGCTTCACAGGCCCGTCCAAGGCACACCTGGAATTGGAGCTGCGGGCAGCTGTGTTTCCTACTTAACACAGCTCATCAGAAACTCCCTTAACCTTTTATTACTCAATGTTATTTACTTAATTAGTGATACGATATAGAACCCTTCCCTGCCTGTGTCACATTTCCAGAGCCACCACAGTAGAGGTAGGTGACAAGGTTTGAGCATGGTAACCTGACTCCTTTTGTAACTTCTGCTTTCTCCTAAAAAGCTCAGCTAACAGGACTAACGGGGTTTTACTGTTTGAAAGTACTTGTCAACTCGGGATCATCATCGTAAGGTAGATGAAAGCTTGCAAAATCGTTCAGTGCTCAGAGTGGGAAAAGAATCCAGTACTCACCTTCGCGCTTGGGACAACACTCCTGGGCCGGGATGGTCCCGTGCTGGGGTGGCCTCTCTGCATGGGGCTCCACTAGGCTGACACCACCTCTGTTCCATCGCAGGGCTCCAGCCCCTCTCAAAAAGGCGTTCACATTTTTGGCTTATTCATCGAGGGGGCACGGTGGAATCATGAACAAAATATACTAGAAGACTCGCTGCCTCTTGAGATGTGCTGTGACTTCCCTGACATACACTTTTTGCCAACAAAGGTAACCACCCCACTGTTGATCGCCGAGTCCCACAAGTCTGAGTTCTCCCTCAGTAACACACACCACTCCTCCTGTTCCCCACTACATGCAGTCTCACAAGGGAAATGTGATTCTATACTTCAGACAACAAATATTCCTAAAATCTAAAACAGATACAGTATTAACATCCAATGTAATTTCTCAGGAATAGGAATGATAAAGCCATGGTAATTACTCTAAAATTAAATTCTCCAGGCACAATTTTCATATGCAGTTACATTAGCCATCTTGACTGAAATGTACTGAATACATGACAGATTCCCCAAACCCAGCTTACGGGAAATGCGAGCTCCCGGTCCACTTGAACTATGCAATTTGACTAATGGTTGTTTTTTGTTGTTGTTGTTTTAAGATTTCCACTGAAACACCCAATGCTTCTAACCAGTCAGATTCAAAACTCCACACCTTTGAATGCCCAGTTTACCAGACCCCTGCGAGGTCGGGAATTTTGACTACTACCAGTTTACCAACAAACTTCTTAACATCAGTGTATTTACCAACGAAGAAACCACCAAGTCACTGGATCACCATGCAGGTCGCACTGCTGTGTGAGAAAAATGAATGAAAAATAAATTTCCATAGCAAACCACTTGAGGTTTTGACTCTAACCACGTTTACATGTGTCAAGACATTCACATGTGGTCAACACCCTTAGTCACATTGTGTTCAGTCAGACCAGACAGGTGCAGTCACTTTCATTGGTATGTGAAGACTCCAACATATAGGAAAATCTTCCAGCTGCTTTTTATTCTAAGCACGTAAGTCCTGCAACATCTGCAAGGTTTCTGCAGCCAGGCTCTAGCATACGTTAGAATAACCCGGAATATATCAAAATGTATAACTATAATGCACCAATAAATGAATATATTTTTAAAAATAACCCGGAATACAGCAGGTTAGACTCTCCTACAAGTAGAAACCACAGTATCTAGCAAGGTAGTAGGGCATATTTTCATAATTTTTTTAACTCAAGGAAGTAGTTTGTGCCATCATACACAGTAAAATGCACCCCTGTATTCTTTGGAAGACTCCCTGGCTGCTAGCTTGGCTGCAGACTTCTGAGACAAAACAGAAGGGCCTTCTTCACTTGAAGAGATGCACCCTTGTTCTGACCTCACTAGACTACACTCTGCCCACTAAAAACCAAACTCCATAAATCGGATTACTATCTAAATGTGTTGCTATAGTTTACTTTATAATAATAGTTATCATGAAGGAGCACATATACTCCTCAGACCACCTCTGCACTGTGGGCATGCCAGCCAAATTTTACACAAGGAGATGAAGTAATGGGCCCAGCTTCACACTGCCAAGAGGGAGCAGAGCTAGGATTCAAAGTCACATTCTGCTATCACGTGACCTTAGCAATGGTCCATAGCAGAGAACAAATCCCAAGTGCACACAACACTCCTCATCAGAGGGGTGGAAAGCGTGGACTTACACCCAGAGCTAGACTCATTAACACCACGAACAGAGTCTTAACTCTGTTCACTTTTTTGTCTAGGAGACTGTACTAACATTAAAAACAAAAACAGAAAGAACCCAATTATGCACAATGCTATAGAAAAGAATTATAAGACAATCCCTGTCGTTTAGGAATCAAGAAGAAAATGACAAAATGTACGATTTTAACAAAAGATATAAAGTTTTAGAAATTATCCATGATTTGCTAAGAGTCCGTGCTTTATGGAAATGCCAGCACACAAGGTCTTTTATCCAACCAGTACAAAATTAAAGACCAAGATATGAATCCCATGCTGACATTTTTAACCTACTCGCTACTAGTACATATTCTGACACATCCACCTTCTGCCATGTACTGTGACTCCGGAAGGAAGAATGGAGAATCGACATCATCTGGTCTCATCCCTCGGCTCAGCCTGAGAGCCGCGCTACTGGCTGGAAACCCAGTGAGAACCAGGCAAGCACTGTCTGCAGACATGAGCGCCTCTCGCAGCACGGACTATCTTTACACAAACACAGTGCTTCTGTGGCTAAAACCTATTTGTCTGAAAGTATTTCTGGATAATTACTGGATAATATTTTTTAGTAATTACTGGATAATTACTGGATTATTATTTTTTAATAATAATATTACTGGGTAATAATTTTTAGCATTTCTCAAATAGCAAATACTAAATACACACCCATTTTCTGGGAGTCGCCCCCCACCTCATACCACTGCCCTTTCAAGATCCAATATTCTGACAGTTTCGATATAAAAAGCAACTGGCCAGGGGGTCCCGTTTGCCTTTTGGATTCCCTGTGGTCCAGCAAAGTCCCAAACCAATGATCCTAGAGAAAGCAGGGGTTGAGGGTGGTAATAATCCCAGAGTAGCAAGCAAAACTGAAATGAGGCGCCAAAGTGATCAAAGTAACATTTTTATTTTCAATTTTATTTCCAACTTAAAACTTCATTTAAAGCTTATCAAATAAACATGCCAAAAGCAAAATTAAAAACAAATTGTAGCTGATGTCCAGAAACTGCAGCACTGTGCTGCTAATAAGCTTTTTTCACTACCAGGGAAAGAACGG
Source organism: Glis glis (assembly GCA_004027185.1). NCBI lineage: Eukaryota > Metazoa > Chordata > Mammalia > Rodentia > Gliridae > Glis > Glis glis. The sequence goes on along the minus strand of PVJS01003821.1, from coordinate 60,495 downwards.
AACGTCCTGTATCCTCTCCCAAAGCCGCCTTGGTGAATCCAGCACAGAAAAAGCGGGTACATCACTTTCTGATGCCAACAGAAAAGCATTAAAAAAAAAACCCAGCTGCATACATCAGTACAAATAAAACACTGACAATTTCACCAAAACAATGTTTGAAGATTACAGGATACAGAATGCAAGAGCAAACCAACTTCATGATCACATCGACATAAGCTAAATTACATGCACTTCAAACTGCAGGGTAGAATGAACACTGTGTATCTAAATGGCTCATATATAAAATGTGTAATTAAAACCTAAACGTACACACTCTAAGTATTACATTCCCCTATGTTTAAGACACTGAGAACAATTTAGTTTTGAATATAAAAATTTAGTGAATTTGCTACTGTTCCATTATAGGACAGTTAACGAGACTATATCAACTTCACTAGAATTTAATGGCTAAGGCTACTTTATGCACATCTATTAAATTAAAAGAGAGAAACAATTTTAAGTTAACACCTTACATTGTTTTAGATAGTCCTCAATAGGGAGCAAGGTTCTGTTAGATATAAAGGACATGAAATACAATATAAACTGTATGAGCTAAACAGTAGCAAAAACACTGAATTAAAAAAGTCAAAAAAATATAAAAATAGTAGCCTGAAATGGCGAATTTTCAAATACCAATGTGTGTAAAAATGTTTAAATAGTGAGGTTACTCAAAAAATATATATTCTGTTTTTTCTATTTGCAAGAGTTTATAAAGGCAAACACACACCTGCAACTGAGGTAGCAAAGCCAAATTCACAAACCTTGGACTAAGAAAAATACCTTTCCTATGTTTTAACTGCATCTTCTATACAATATTAAATGAATTCTAATTGCTCCAAATTTTTTTAATTCATACATATCACTTTATAAAATTTAATTTAAAATACTGAAATTGCTTTTGTTAAAAAGCTTAGTCCTGACAATTGTCTCACATTCAAAATACTGTACAGAAAAATCTGAAGTCACCATATATTACATAAAAGTAAGCTATGTATTTACATTTTCAAATGCAGTTTTAGAAGCTGAGGTTAAGCCAACCACTAATGGCCTCCCTTACACAGTGTCTGCTAATAACCTGCCATCACTTCACATATAGCATTTAATATAGGACCAGTCTTTACTCTCAATCACATAAACGCTTTAGAGAGAAACGAAATTATATTCTCTTAATGCAATGAAACCTAAATGTATTTTAAATGTAAGTGTCTTTCATTTACGAAAAACCACTAGCAAAAGGGAAAAATGAGTTGAAAGGAATTAGAAACTATAAACATCAACAGTATTCTTTTCAGTGCTTTTAGAAGAATGTTTTGTTTACCAATTTTTAAGGACTAAAAATTGCCTATTAAAAGCAAATCCTAACATCTTAATTTGTATGGTTCCTTATATGAATTGTTATTAATTTTAAAAAATGAGCATGGCTATATTAAAAGACCTATTACTTGGCTCTGTAGTCCTGACTCAAAAAGAAAAACAAACTTATAGATCCTGTCAGTGCAATGGAAGAAAGTTCATTTGGAGTTTTTTGTTTTTGCAAATGGAAGCCTGAGTTGAAGGAGCACTTTGAGGTGGCAGAACAGATCAGTAAACGTAGGGGAAGATCCGGTAGGGCACCTGCTGGCAGTACTTCTCCCAGGCCAAGCCGTACTTCTTCCTACAGTGGTGCTCATCGCGGGCTTCTCGGTGGACAAGCAACATGGTGAAGTAAATCACGTAGAAATAAGGCAGGATGTGATTAAAACCTGTGGGAAAGAACAGTAAGTAGAACTGGATATTTCTATTTTCACTACACTGTATTTTTTTCCTATTTTCTTCAAATTCTCTAAGAAGCAAAGATTTTCAGAATCTACATACAGTGGGTCATAAGTATAAAGTTTCATATACTCTACTTAGAAAAAAGTCATTGGGCAGTCCAGAATTCAAAATTTTACTTTTAAATCAGGTGTGGTGGCACACGCTTATAATCCCAGTACTTGGGAGGCTGAGACAGGAGGATTGCAGGTTTGCGGCCAGCCTCAGCAACTCGGTGAGGCCCTCTGCAACTTAGTGAGACCCTGTTTCAAAATAAAGAATAAAAAATAGGGCTGGGGGTGTAGCTCGGAGGTAGAATGTCCCGGGTTCAATCCCCAGTACCGAAAAAAAAAAAAAGAAATTTAAAGTAAAACTGCAGACTCTGTGAATCCCAATCCCCCCAGAAGCTGAATAAATAAGGTGCTATGTGTTCAAAACAGCACCCAGCTCAGGCAGAGCTCCAGCCGCGGCCCATCCCAAACCACAACAGGCAGCAGAAGACACACTGAGCCACCTGCCCACTCTCCCACCGAGGACACACGTCTGTCAGCCAGCACGTCGGCACGCCTCTGAGATGCTTACCACACGGGAGGGACCACGCCAGGGCCATGAGGAGGTCACCCAAGTAATTGGGGTGGCGAACAAAGCCCCACCATCCAGAAACTAGAAGATTTTTTCCCGTAGAAGTATGAATGGTTTTTAAATCTATATAAAAACAAACATACATTTTTAATAATCTCTAGAAAAAGAGGCATAAAATCTCCCTGTAACATATATCATATAAATATAAATCAATACTTACGTGCAAGCTTTGGATCAGTGGGATTTTTCCGGAATGCATTCTTTTGAGAATTTGCACATCGGAAGATTACATATCCACAAACTATAATTTTAAAATATTTTTCTGTTAATAATTTAGATACAATCTAATACATAAAATTATCTGTAATTTCTCTTGGAAATTATTTCTGTACTCAGAGGAAATATCCAACGCAGAGAATAGTATGATTTTCTAAAAACAAATTAAAAAAACTCTCAATCCCAGAACGTCAAGTGATAACTCTTCTGAAATCTCATTCTCATCATCCATCTTAAAGGCGAAACTAATATATGTAGTCATATCCACAAGTACGACCTAAGACAGCCCACATGACAACACAATCAGTACTAGAGTCTGGTGTAACGATAATTCTGGGCTATCTCATCCCTTAGTTATGATACCTGCTGGCCACAGCATGAACACTTTTATTAATAAAACCCTGCTTTGAACAGCACCAGAACATCTCACACTGTAAATATATATGGAATGCCATTGTGCGCCTACAAGTTGGTAGCTTTATTCAAATACTGAAAAGTCAAAATCACAGGTCCTAATGTATCATTAGCTGCTGTATTGTCAGTCCTGAATAGAAACACCTCTTTTCCTTATTTTTAAATCAACTGTAAAATATGCACATACTGTTTTGAATAAACGGTAAAACTAAGCCTTAACTTTAACCAAGTTTGGATTTCTTCTTCTAACCTGGACAGCAAAAACAGCTATATTTGAAGTTCAGTGCTAATTTTCTCTATCTAACCTGTGGAGGACGTATTTAATGAACATTTTAAGATGACAAAAGAATAAAGAAAAACTGTCCTGAGGTGAAACCCACTACTGGGCCTGGTGGAACCTCCACTGCAGCCAAACTGGACCCCTCACCTTCCAAACTTTCCTCCCACTCCCCACCACTAGCCCTTGCTGACAGGTTCCCTCTGCCCGTGTCTCTCCATCCCACTTTTTGTCCACCAAACGTCAGATCAAACATCATAAGCTCCAATAAGTGCATGCTGACACTCCCTAGAGTTCTCACTATCCATTTCTGCACCTTAAACCACCACCTCTCCAGCCCTTCAGCGTTCACTACACCGTGTGGTATGACGCCGCCTACATGCGTCTTACTTCTCCTGTCAGATACATTCTGTAAGCTCTATGAAGGCAACACCACGCTTCCTGCTTTTAAGATAACTACTCAAAAAAGCAGGCACTCAAAATAATTTACTTAAATTAATTAAATTTTAAAACAAGGTATTTTGTTTAGAGAGCTACTGTTGGACCCACACATGAAGCATCCATTCCCTCTACAAAAGGCAAAATCTGTCCATTTTCATCCATCACAAATTACTTCAAACTTGAACTTAATCATATCCATTTAAAATGGCATGTTAAAAGACAGGTGTGGTGCATTCCTGTAATCCCAGTACTTGGGAAGCTGAGACAGGAAGATCACAGGTTCAAGACCAGCTTCAGTAACTTAGCAAGACTCTCAGCAACCTAGCGAGACCCCGTTTCAAAACAAACAAAAAAAAATAGAAAAAGGGCTGGGGGTGTAGCTCAGAGGTAAAATGCCTCTGGGTTCAATCCCCAGTACCACCAAAAAAGAAAACAAAGGGCATCTAACAAACAAGTAGTACTTAGGCAGAAATGAGAAAAGGCTGAGGATAAGGCTGGTGATGGAGAACCCTACCCGTAAACTGCCTCCGTGATGGCCAGACACTACCTTCATGAATCGGAAAAGAACTGAGTGCAATTGGTCTAGGGGTGCGCCAGCTCTGGAGCAGCACAGACACAGTAAACTGTGGAGCGAAAATAGCAGTAACATCCCGATACATCATGTATATGCGAGAGGTTTTCATAGCAGATATAAAAACTCAGCATGTGGAAGATGCCCCCCCTTGTGTATTCCCTCCCTTCTACCACGGTCTCATCTCTTAAAACTGCCACTCACTTCATTAAATCTCTTTGGGTTATTCCATCTCAAATGAAACTATTCTTTCGGGAAGACAAGGACCTAGGATATCTGCCACCAGGTAACAATACCAGAGCACAACAAGCCCATAAAGAGTATTTAATATACGGAGGCTGAGATTAATACTCACATTTCAGAGCAATAATCAGAGAAGCCACTGGCCAAGACACGTCATGAGGATGACCAACTAAGTAAAAGGCTTGGAGGCTGTAGGCAAAGGGAACCCACGCCAAATCTCCAAAAGCCAGCATGAAGCCGAATCCATCGTGGATGATGTCCATGGTGGTCAACAAGGCTTCCTGCAGGAAACAAGTTTCTGTTTTTAAAGTGTTCAAATAAGCCGGGCGTGGTGGCGCATGCTTGTAATCCCAGTACTTTGGACGCTGAGACTGGAGGAGGATCTCGGGTTCACAGCCAGCCTCAGCTACTTAGTGAGGCCTCCGCAACTTAGTGAGACCCTGTTTCAAAATAAAGAATAAAAAATAGGGCTGGGGGTGTAGCTCAGAGGTAGAATGCCCTTGGGTTCAATCCCCGGTACCACAAATAAAAAAAGTGTTCAAATGATGTACTAGTTTACAGTCAACTATACAAAGGCCTCTGGGAAGGCAAACCAACCAGACTGCACATCAGTCTCCCGTCGCTCCACCCTCTCACCCTACAGTTCCACAATAACAGATTCCTGATGGCCCCTCGGGCCTCCCTCCCTCTGCAGCCGTCCCCTCAGGTGGGCACTTCTCAGTACCACCGCCTCTACTACGAGACCCCGTCCCTGCACTCACCAGCCACTCCCTCCACTACACCGTAAGCCTCGAAAAAGTAGGGACCATGTGTTTCCACTTTGTCACCCCAGACCAGCACCGTGCCTGGCACACAGAAAACATTTTAAAAAATCATCTTTTAATTTCAAAAGCATATTTAATTTGGGGTGGACTTGGAATTCGTTCTAAAAGACCTCCATATCAGAGGCTATCCCAACTTTGATAGAACCCCAGGTCTCTGCCAAGGTGGGAGCTCTGAGCAGGGTCTATGAGAAGGGGTGGGAATGCAATAAGAACCTGTAATCGGGGATAACATTAATCCAGCTACTTGTAATTGAGGCTTGTTCACCTCAAAGAGGTCTTAATCCTCCTAAAGAAAGGAGGATCACTGAAATACCAATGCCGAACTTTCAAAGTCATCCTTCAGATCTTGCATGTTGCACGGAAGGCCAAACTTAAAGATCAGCCTTGGGAATGGGAGTCGGGGAGGAGAGAAGTACTGATCCCAAAGGAGAAGGGCCTTGTCTCCAAACACCCGCAGACTGCCATAAAAACTTTCCAATGTGTCACTAAGAATCTCACTAGGTGCAAGTACAATGCACCAACAAAAAAAAATTACGTATATTAAAAAAGCTTGTTTTGAAAAATTATGATGTAAGCCTGCCAATTTTGTTTTCAAAACTGAAAGAAAACTTGACTTATAATCTGGAGGAGATGATTACAAAGATGGCAATAAATATGATAAAAAATAGTTATAACATAGGCCTGAGGGAAAAAATGATTTTGGAAAGGGATATGTTTAGTTGAGACAAAAAGACTAGCAAAACATTTACCAGTCTCTAAGTAGCAGAAAACATTAATGCCTTATCAATTATGAGAATAGCCATGAATTAGTCTTAGCTTTTGAAATGAAGCTTGTTTCTTCAATGTATCTTGTTTCTAATTTTATATCCATCTGATTAGAGCTATACTTTGTATTTTGAAACATCAACACTAAAACATTTCTCCCATTATTTAAGAAGTAGCTGCCTCTTGACAATCCAAAAACACCATCCTAATTTGATGATTACCCATTTCCATGTGATATAATAGTTAAGCAATTAAATCTTATTTATGTGAATTAGTCACCACTCACAAAAACAAAAAGCCAAGATTCACCAATCTTAAATACTTAGAATACTTATGTATGTGTGGTTACTGGGGATTGAACCCTGGGGCATTCTACCTCTGAGCTACACCCCCAGCCCTATTTTATTTAGTTTTTGAAACAGGGTGTCACTAAGTTGCTGAGGCTGACCTCAAACCTGGGATTCTCCCGTCTCAGCCTCCCAACTACTGGGATTACAGGCGTGTGCCATCACACCCAGCTAGAATACCATTTTTAAATAGGTAGTTGTAGATATATACGGACGCATTAGCAAATGCCTTGAACCCTGCATCTGCCCGTGCTCAGCGTGGCAGCTCCAGGCCCCACGTGCACTGGCAGGTCACCTCAAGACAAGCCACAGGAGGCTGTGTTCCGCCCACCTGTGTGAGCAGCAGAGGCTCCAGAGGTCGGGTCACCCACCCACTCTCAAAGCCATCTGACCCCAAAGTCGGGGCTCTTGAAATTAATCACCTCGTTCCAGAGAGCGTCCACCACATACAGGAGCTGGAAACTGTTAACCAAGATCATTGCCAAGGACGGGGCAGCACGCTTCTGTATTTTCATTTCAGCCAAAAGCATCACCAAGTTAATAACCACCTGAAATAAAAGAAGAGAGTAAGTCAGGCTCAGTGGCGCACGCTTGTAATCCCAGTACTTGGAAGGCTGAGACAGGAGGATCACAGGTTTGAGGACAGCCTCAGCAATTTAGCAAGACTCTCAACAACCTAGTGAGACCCTATTTCCAAATAAAAAATAAAATAGGGCTGGGGGGGTATAGCTCAGAAATAGAATGCCCAGGGGGGGCTACCAAGTGTTGTGTTATGTATGTCACTATCAATATGATTTATATTATGATGTGAGACTATAAGGCACCAATGAAAGCATATTAAAAAAAAAAAAACGGGTGTGGTGGCACACACTTGTCATCCCAGTACTTGGGAGGCTGAGACCAGAGGATCGCAGGTTCACAGTCAGCCTCAGCTACTTACTGAGACCCTCCACAACTTAGTGAGACCTGTTTCAAAATAAAGAATAAAAAATAGGGCTGGGGTGTAGCTCCGAGGTAGAATGCCCCTGGGTTCCATTCCCAATTCCACACACAAAAAAGAAATCAAATGCCCTCGAGTTCCATACCAAGTAACACACACACACACACACACACACGCACACAATGGGAGCGAATATAGTCCCAAGGCACCTCCCCAGAGGTACCTAACACTACACAGAGAAAACGGAACTTCCCAGCTGAGAAGCCTCGCAGACATGGACCCACCGATGGAAACAAGACACATCATTACCATGAACCCGACATGATGCACTGAGAAAGAAGCAAGGTCATTCTGTGCTGTCCTTGCCAAAAATGTGTAACCTCACTCCAGTCATGAAAAATAATGAACTGCCCCAAACTAAGGGACATTTACAAAATAACTCACCAGTGTTACTGAAAAACTTTTCTCTCTTAAGAGACAAGGAAGCCGGGCGTGGTGGTGCACGCTTGTAATCCCAGTACTTTGGGAGGCGGAGAACGGAGGATCCGGGTTCGCGGCCAGCCTCAGCTGTCTCTCTCTCTCTCTCTCTCTCTCTCCCCCCTTAGTGAGACCCTCCGCAACTTCGTGAGACCCGGTTTCAAAATAAAGTATAAAAAATAGGTCCGGGGGCGTAGCGCGGAGGTAGAACGCCCCTGGGTTCAATACCCAGTACACCCCCCCCCAAAAAAAGGAGACAGGGAAAACCTAAGCACTACAGACTATAGGAGACTAAGAAGAACAACAAAATGCATTGTGGAATCCTGCAGAGGATCCTAGAACAGAAAAAAGACAACAGTGGGAACACTGGTGAAACTTAAAAAAGGCCCATGGATTTCTTGAACACTGTAGCGATGTTAATTTGCTGCTCTTATTTTGTGTGTGTAGAACTAGGGATTGAGCCCAGGGGCATTCTACCTCCGAGCTACACCCCTAACCCTATTTTTTATTTTTGAAACAGGGTCTCACTAGGTGATAAGAGTCTCACTACTTGCTCAGGCTGTCCTCGAACCTGCGATCTTCCTGTCTCAGCCTCCCGAGTACTGGGATCACAGGCCTGAGCCACCATGCCTGGCTAATTTGCTGCTCTTGATCATCATAGTATGGTTGGGTCAGAGGTAAACATTGTGGGAAGTGGGATGAAGGATATAAGGAACTCTGCTTTAGAAGTCTGAAATGAGGCCAAAATAAGTTTTGTTTTATTTTTCAAAGGGAGGAAAATATATTTCTCTTACATTAATTCATCTATACTATCACTTTCCTACAAAAACTGATACAATAAAAATAAAACAAAAAATTCTAATCTTTAATAACTTATAACAAGGCATCTTAAACCTCTAGAAAATATTTATACTAAGAAAATATTTTGTGTTAAATAGACAGAACTATGGAAAGCTATAATTATTCCTAAAAACATATTGTCCAGTGTCCACTTCTTACTTTAAAATTGTCTACATTTTTTTCTAAAAGCAAGATAAATTTGTACCACTGAAATAAAAAAAAAAAAGACATACCCATCCAATCAATCCGGGACGCAATTCACAGAAGTATTTGAGATCAAAAGTACCAATTCGAGGATTTAATTCACGGCCAATGAAGAAATCATAGACAGCATTTCCTGAGAAGGGAAAAGTTTTTACCCAAATGGTGTTCCAAACCCAGTCATGAGGCTTTAAAATCTCACTGCTATTATCCAGGGGTCCCAATTCAACTGCCTGTAAGAGCCTGAGGAAAGTTCTGGCAGTAAGAGGTAGAAGGGAACAACACAGTCTAAGGGTGCCAGGGGATGCAAACCCATCTGCAAGGGCAGGGACCCAAGTAGCCAGATCCTCCGATTTTGAGGGAACTGGAAGTTTTATAAAATGTACACTTTTTTCAAATAAGCAAAAAATGTTCAAACGGAAAAAAAATGTTTAAATACTTTAGTCAGAATCAACCGATCTGCAACATTTATGGTTTTGTTTTTTAAAAGGTGTTTAGCTGGGCGTGGTGGTACACACCTACAATCCCAGTACTTGGGAGGCTGAGACAGAAGGATCGCAGGTTCGAGGACAGCCTGAGCCAGTAGGAGACTCTCATTAACCTAGCAAAACTCTGTTTCAAAATAAAAATAAAATAGGACTGGGGGTGTAGCTCAGAGGTAGAATGCCCCGGGGTTCAATCCCCAGTACCACAAAAAAAAAAAAGAGAGAAATAAAAAACAAAAAATAAAGGTGTTTACTATTTTGGACCAAATATGTTTTTCATAAATTGTGATCCCAAAAGCTTACAAAAATATCTACTGCCATTAGTAACTGAAGGAACTGAAACAAGTAGCAATGAGGAAAAATAAAAAAATATTCTTTTAAATTCATTTTCCTTTACATTTTTTCTTTCATTTTGTTTTTTTCATATTTTTCTTCTTTTCACATAAAATGAAGTCAGAAAACAAAGCAATCTACTCAAGTCTAGAAATGCTGGCGTGCTGTGGGACATGTTCACCCACGCCGAGTCACCACCGCTCACCTGAGCTGGCAGGAGACAGTTCATCCCTGGGCGCTTTCCAAGAGCGTGCGTAGAGATAAACACTCAAGACCACTGAAAAAACAGTGGCTGCAAGCGCAAACTGAAGGAAATGCTCGTACACGTAATGAAGCTCCACGCCCCAGAAGAGAGACGTTCCAACGGCTGCTGATGTCAGGATAAAAGCATAGAATCCTTAAGAAAAAAAGATCAAAAATGAACATTAACCGAGGGTTCATGAGACTCTGTCATTACAGAACAATGCAATGTTTTTGTTGTTTTGCGATGGGGTCTATGTTGCCCAGGCAGGTCTTGAACTCCTGGGTTCAAGTGATCCTCTTCCTCACCTCCCAAGTAGCTGGGAAGAAAAGCACATGCCCCCACGCCCAGCTAAAGCAATGGTACCTTTTTTTTTTTTTGATGGTGGTACCTGGGATTGAAAAAAATCCCAGGTAGGGCATTCTACCTCCAAGCTACACCCCCAGCCCTATTTTTTTTTTTGAAACAGGGTCTCGCTAGGTTTATGAGAGTCTCAGTACTTGCTAAGGCTGTCCTCGAACCTGTGATCCTCCTACCTCAGCCTCACAAGTACTGGGATTACAGGCATGTGCCACCACACCTGGCCAATGTTACTTTTTAAAGTCTTATTTTCATTATTCGGACTAAATGCACACAAATATGCAGTAAGCAATGCCCTGAGGTGTAATCCTCAAAATAGATATCATAACTCTTAATACAAATTTTCACATACTTATTCTTTTTCATTGAGAACTGTCATATCCGCTTTCAGTAAAGGGAAAGTGGAAGGAAAGTGTACAGAAACTCACTCACTGTGAAAAAAGCTAAAAAGAACTTCAAAATGCACTTCACCCAAACTCTTGGCCCATAGTCAGATGGCTAGTTATTAATAGAGCTCTGCCAAGCACACATTTTCAAGTGTAATGTCATTACCTAACGGTAGGTAATTTTAGTAGCTATAAAATTAAAAATATTTATATTTGAATTAACTTGTCAATAATGGCTTCAAAAGGTTCTAGTCAAAGCCAGGCATGATGGTGCACACTTGTAATCCCAGTACTTGGGAGGCTGAGACAGGAGGATTTGTGGCCAGCCTCAGCTATAGTGAGGCCCTCTGCAACTTAGTGAGACCCTGTTTCAAAATAAAGAATAAAAAATAGGGCTAGGGTGTAGCTCGGAGGTAGAATGCCCCTGGGTTCAATCCCCAGTATTGCAAAAAAAAAAAAAAAAAAAAAGGTTCTAGTCATATTCTACCATCTAGAACACAGATCTCCAGATCCCACCTCAGGGCAAAGGGCACAACACAAATGTCCGCCCACGGCCAGGCCTGGGTATGAGGACCCAGCTGGAACACTCACACGCTTAGCCAGATTAAAAAGCACCCCTGAGAGCCGGGAGTGGTGGTGCACACCTGTAATCCCAGTACTTGGGAGGCTGAGACAGGAGGATCACAGGTTCGAGGCCAGCCTCAGTAACTTAATGAGACTGTTTCAAAATAAAAAATTTTTAAAAAGGGGCTGGGGGTGCATAGTTCTGAGACAGAATGCCCCTGGATTCAATCCCCAGCACCAAAAAAAAGCACCCTTGAGGCTCCATAAACTGGTCCTGCTGCTACTATACAGAGAGAGGCGCATGGACTGTTTTGTCTTTTGGCTAGAGAAATAGTTCTGCTTTCGGGAGTCAAGTGCTGCATTCCACGCTGTCAAATTTTATTTGGATAAACAGACACAAAAAAGAGGTAGCTGTTATTTATACAAGAATTCTAAAGTTAAAAGCTTTTGTAAAGTAAAAGGGTCATTTCTAATTTATTTACTATTTAAATCCACATTTTCCACATACCAAGTCTACTCCAAAGAATAGTTTTTAACGTTTGCTTTAACTTTTAAAAAATACTCATTCAACTCTCAAAATTAATGAATATTAAAAAAAGGAATGTGAGATAATGCAGTTTTTTGCTCTCTGGCCTATGTAGATTAAAAATAATCATTCAAAATTTCTTAGGAATCTCCTTGAGGCAGAATCCCATGACAAAACCTGGATAACCAAAGAAGGAGATGTTCTAAGAATCAAGCAGCTAGACCAGCCGTTCCGGGCCAGCATCCCATCTCTACATCCAAGCACAGAGCTCAGTCTCTAAACACCCAGACCCCTGAGAGGTAAAGAAACAAAAACAAACCGACATCACTTAAGAAGAAGTACACTGGTGCTCTGGGGAGAAACCCACAAAACACTGGTACCAGGAGACCTGGTGGCAAAAAGAAAGCAACCCGCCTCTCTCAGATTCCACTTGAATGGCCTGCACACACAACTGGAGAAGGGATATGTCAAAGATCCTAAAACTTGTTCCAACAGCAAGGAATTTGGTAAAAGCAAAGGAAAAGTCCGCCAGTACCAGCAAATAAATAAACATTAAGCACCACAGGGTCGGGCACTAAGCTAGGTTAGATACTTCACAGGCTTGGCACTGAAAAGCAGGAAACATCTAAGTATCTTTGCTTTCCTGTTAGAACCCAGTGAAGTGATTTCAGACACAGTACATGCTGGTTAAGGCACAAAACAGAAAGCATCCAGTTAGGAAGGTAAGAATGCAGAGGATAAAAAGGCCAAGCACTGATACACACACACACACAGGGTTCCTGGTTTATGATGGTTCAACTTAATGATTTTTCCACTTCACCATGGTATGAAAGCAACACTTTCAGTAGCAGCGGTGCTTGGAATCTGGGTCTCTTCCCGGGCTGCTGATGTGCTCTACGGGATTCTCCTGTGGTGCTGGGCAGTGGCAGCAAGCCCAGGCTCCCAGTCAGCAATGTGGTCTCAGGATAAACAACGGACACTCTACAGAGCACTGTGGTGCTGAGCGAGGGTGTTCAGTAGGTCAGGTGCATTAAATGTATTTTCTACTCAGTACTTTCAACTTAAAATGGGTTTATGAGGACATAACCACATCATAAGCTGAGGAGCATCTGTACTGTAGTTCCCAAGAAAATGAAAACACTCAGGTCAGTCTAATAAAATGGAAAATCATTGAAGGATAACTACGACATAGATGTTTCTTAAAATCACATTAATGGTACATTATCAAAGTCTTCAGATGGCAAAGTTAGACTGATCCACTCAGCACATACTCCGACCAAGGGAGGTACCCAAATCAAGAGGGGGCAACGTCTGCCCACTTCTTGAGCTGGTACGTGAGATCACTACATCCCCCGCTCAGCACTCACGTATCAGTGGGCACCTTCTAGTGCCCAGTCCTCTTCTTGCACCGAGGGCGCCACAATGAACACAACCAAGTCCCAGCCCATGAACTACATTCTAGCGTGGGGATCCCAATGAACAGACAAGTACACGGACATCACAGAGCAGAAGACAGGGCAGGGGAGAAGCAGGCCTGAGGCTTCTCTAAGCAGAGATGGAACAGAAGTAGCAGCTGTCAGACATTTGAGGGAAAAGTTTTCCAGGCAAAAGGCCTGAGAAGAGAGTATGACACAAATTCAAGAGACAGCTCAGAGGTCAAGCAGCTGGCGCCAAGAGAGCAAAGGTGGGAGCAAGGGGTGGGAGTGGCCAGGCCGTCCACACCAGACAGGGCCTCCCAGACCCCAACGCCTCAGGATGATAAGCTCCTAGGCAAGTACAATATTTCAAAGAGTATGGAAGCTGAGACAGGAGAGTCGCAGGTTAAAGACCAGCCTCAGCAACCTAGCGAAACCCTGTTTTAAAACAAAAAATTAAATAGGACTGGGGGTGTAGCTTAGAAGTAGAATGCCCCTAGGTTCAATCTCTAATGCCCCCCACAAAAAAAGAGTGTAAGTGCTATTAAAAAAATAATAGGAGTGGCTGAGGGAGCTACGTTACTTTACATAGTGTAAGTTTTACACACTGACTATTGGTGTAAGTAGTTTATTTGGATGTCCTTCAAACTACTAAACTACTCTAGTGTAACCAGTTTTGACAGTGTAAAGAGTATAAGAGGTAAATTATCAAGGCAATAATTTTGAGTCTTTAAAAAAATCACCATTTAATCTATACTTGAGTCTTCTTCCATCAATAAGAGGTGTTCCTTCTACAACCTTAAAAGAAAAAAATTTAAAAATTAAAAAGTACATTACCACCATCTTATATTTTATATATACATAATCTTCTAATATAAATCATATATCTTCTAATATAAATATATAATCTTCTAATATCTCAAATTTTATCATACCCAAGAAAGAATATATCTCATAATAGGGAAACATAGTAATATATTGCAAAGATCTTAATAGCAAATCTTTTGATAAAGCAATTCCACCTTCAAGAATTTATCTTATTAGTAAGATAAACTTTCCTAATCAGTAACTTCTCAGTGTACCAAGACTATTGCAATAGCCACCCTCCCCCAAACCGTCCTGGGCACCAGGATGCTGAACGAGGTTAAAATATCTTTGTGTCTCGTAGGTCCTTAGCTCAAACATCTTCAATGGCTTCCCACTGACTAGGAAACAGTACAATCCACTGTCTCACATCCGTGAGGTCCTTTCAGTCGGGCTCTGCGCTTCTCACCCACTACGATGGCCATGTGCTATGTGATGTTACCTGCTCATGCGCTCGCTCGCTCTGCTACTTCTACATACATGCTCGTCCAACCAATCACTCCATGGGCTTCTCATCTCCAGTCCGAGACTGTGCAGCTCACACGGACTAGAACCTTGTCATCTCTCCACTGGCATCACCCACAGCACACAGCAGGCAGCACAGTGACACCCACGTGAAAGGTGCGCACAAGACACACGACTTGCACTGGGTGTGTGAAAAGTCCGCTTGCCCAAGGGCAGCCGCATTTCACTCCCCTAAGCAACTACTCAGAAATGGAGTGATTTGTCTGAAACTGTAAGATACTAATATAGGATCATGTGTCTGTAGCCTTCCATTAGCTATGACAGGGAATCCAGGAGAAACAGGAAACCTGTCTGAGATCACAGGATAAGCAAAACTCCAAGTACTAATGTCGAATGGTCCGTGTCTATTAGAGGTGTCTAATAACTACTGTGTCAGGCTTTCATCTGTGCATATATAGAATTCTATATAGTATATATATTTATGTGCTTTTTAAGTCACTTTTATCTGTGTGTGTATATATTCACATGATTTTTAATCACCAAACTGTTTTTCTTGTGTGTGTGTGTGGTACTATGGGTTGAACCCAAGGAGTTCTACCTGAGATATACCCCCAGTACTTTTTTGATCTTTTATTTTGAAACAAGGTCTCTCTAGATCTCTAAGAGTCTCACTAAGTTGCTGAGGCTGGTCTTGAACCTGCAATCCTCCTGTCTCAACCTCCCAAGTACTGGGATTACAGGCATGTGCCACCACACCTGGCAAAACTGCTATTCTTAATAAATATTATCTATTTTAAACTAGCCTTATTGCTAGATTACCCTGAATTTGACTGCAGAGACTTACTAAAGGTCGCTATCACAGAAACCCTCACAAGAGCTATCAAAGTTATGAGAGTCGGCAGCATTCGAGCCTGCAGCTCTACCTCCTGTCACTGCCTTGCCACTCCTCACACAACTGACCCCTTGGTTTACAGCCGGCGAACTGCAAAGCCCTAAGAATAAGATCCTTAAATAAATTATTTATTGCTTAGGGAATCTCATGTTTAAGTATATCTAAGTAAAGTACTCTTGCAGGAAGCAGAGAAAACTACACTTAGCAATGGGAACAAATTTAAAAGCTATTACATGAGTTTGAAAAGTACATAAGATATTCTTGCAGCAATGAGAATTAGGAACTTATATTTTTAAGAAAATAAAATGCAGATTAAAGTCCGTTCAGCTCAGTAGCCTATCAAATTAATTATTTAAAATGCTGCACCTGAATTGACACATAATGAGGAGGAAACTTTTTTCCCTAGACACCTCTACCAAGAGTCAGGCTATTTTGCAAAATAGCTTATTCTTTTCTATTTGGCTTATACCAAATAGTTAAAAATCCTCAATTTTCGAAGTTCTACTTAATAAGCAAGTGTTACAGGGCATAGGAATAACTAAGTTTTGATAATGACCAGTGACAGTTTCTAACCTTAAACTACTGTAAATCTGTTTAGTGAACATAGAAGTTAGGAAAACTTCACAATACTATGCCCTACTTAGCAAAAACTTACCTTCCCGATTGGCAGTAGGTAAAACAGAGCCTGAACGAAAAACCAGAGGAGGTAGACTCCACACACTCTGGTTTCCCATAAATCATACAAAGCTGACACGGGAGGGGGAAAATGCAGAAGACTGGGATCGCTCTGTTTACACATCAAGAGCAACAGGAAGAGGAAGACAGGCAGGCCGAGCATGGTTAGGGACACACCTGCAAACAATTAGTGAACGTTAAAGGCTCAAATTTCAATCCAGTTTATTTAATTTAAAAAACATTCAGGTTTCTTTATGGTCAGAACTCAGGTCTGGTTACTTATCTGAAATCAATTTCTAACGTACCAGCCAGGCATGGTAGCACACATCTGTAATCCCAGTACTTGGGAGGCTAAGACAGGAGGATCACAGGTTCGAAGTCAGCCTCAGCAACTTAGCGAAGCTCTTGGCAACTTAGCAAGACTCTGTTTCCAAATAAAATATAGGGCTGGGGATGTAGCTCAGAGGTAGAATGCCCCTGAGTTCAATCCCCAGCAACACAAACACACACACACACACACACACACAATTATAACATACCATCAAAAATTCCTCTTTACCTGTCACACCTCCAGTGGTCAAGCAACCATGGACGTCAAAGTAACAAGAGTAAAAAGCTAAATCCCACCTCAGAAACCAAGCTCTGAAACATTTAACCTCAGCCACTAGAGAAGCAACCATGTTGAAACACAGGCGAACTAAAGAACAGGGCATTTAAAGATGACCAGTGTAATCTTAACAAAAAATCTTTTATCACTAAATGTCTAACATCTAAAATATGGTCACATTCCTGTAACATGGGCACAGATTTTAATAAGTGATGCTGGTCTCCATCTGTAACAAACCAGCTAGCCACAGTAGTTACAACTTCACAAAATACAAAGCAACTGAGCCATGCAGGCTTGTGAACCATTTGGCCATGAAGTGTTTTACTAGTAGCTCATAAAATGTCATCAGTTCCATCTACCTAATAAGCCCAAGGCTGTGCAACTCTACCCTCATAATCAACCTGTCTAGCAGGTAAGGCAAACACCATGACCCCATTTTATGCATGCGTGTTCCAGCTGCCTCTGCCAAAGCCAGGCCCTGCCATCTCAGATCTGCTTATCAGCAGCTCTCCTGTCCCTCAGCAATCACCACCCCTCTCCCTAAACACAGCTCCCGGGTCAAACTTCCTTTATCACTTCTTTGTACTTCTCTGCTAAAAAAAATCTATGAACAGACTGCTGAGTGTCTTCATACAGCCACACTGGCACACTGTCTACTCCGCGATTCTCCCCCACAATACTCCCAGCTCAGGCCTTTGCACTGCACTGCTGCCCCCTCTAGAAGGCGCGAGCCCCAGCTCCACCGCACTC
This sequence comes from Glis glis, assembly GCA_004027185.1. Taxonomy (NCBI): domain Eukaryota; kingdom Metazoa; phylum Chordata; class Mammalia; order Rodentia; family Gliridae; genus Glis; species Glis glis. Next base: position 42,904 of record PVJS01003821.1, on the reverse strand, counting down.
AGTCTCGCACTGGCTGCACTTCCTCAGAGAAGCCTTTCCAGTGCACCCCAGAGCCGCCACCACTTACCGCCACCTGCCCTCCAGAGTCCCGACCGGACACCTACCAGGTACTCCTCCAAACTCCAGCTCCTTCCTCTGTGGGGTGGATATTTCAAAGGTTCTCAGTGATGAGGGTCCTTTTGTAATGAGCTTTTCTTCCTTAGAATCTATTTCTTTTAATTTGATCTCCTCTCTTCTTGGACGAAGGCTATACTGTGTAGACACATAACTACCTTCTTGTGACAAAATGAATCTTTCCTAATTAAAAAACAGAAAGTATTAAATATCTATAATCAAAAATGACCACAAATGCTAATACATTAACTAATTCAGCATTTCAACATAGCTGTATACTAACAAGAATAAATTTTTAAATTACATTCAGTCTGCTGGGTGTGGTGGCGCATGCTTGTAATCCCAGTATTTGGGAGGCTGAGACAGGGGGCTGGCAGGTTCGAGGACAGCCCCAGCAAGTAGTGAGACTATCATCAACCTAGCGAGACCCTGTTTCAAAAATAAAAATAAAATAGGGCTGGGGGTGTAGCTCATTGGTAGAGTGCCCCTGAGTTTAAAAAAAAAAAAATTACATTCAGTCTTAATTTAAGGACAGAAATACAACAGATTATAAAATCTTATGATTGCCAATGTGCTTCTGGAGAGAAAGTCACTTTTTCTTCTTCTGTTTTTGTGGTACTGGGGATTGAACCCAGGGGTGTTCTACCTCTATTTTTTTTTTTTTGGCAGTACTGGGGATTGAACCCAGGGGCAGTCTACTTCCGATCTACCTCTGAGCTACACCCCCAGCCTAACTAAGTAGCTGGGGTTGGCCACGAACCCGGATCCTCCGGTCTCAGCCTCCCAAGTACTAGGATTACAAGCGTGTACCACCACACTCGGCTCTATTTTTTATTTTGAAACAGGGTCTCGCTAAGTTGCTGAGGGCCTTGAACGCTAAGTTGCTAAGGCTGGTTTCAAACCTGTGGTCCTCATGTCTCAGCCTCCTGAGTACTGGGAAAATCACTTTAACAAAGAAAAAAATTACCCAGAATGAAAGAGAACGCCTTGGTACCTGCGAGTTTTTGCGAGGCATGTCATTCCTCTCGCCCCTCTCCACGCGCTCGGGGTCCCCATTGTAGATGCTGATGCTGTTTCCAAATGGCTTCTAAGATGAATATGAGACATTTTAATCAAAAGAACTGGTACTTACTAAAACGAACATGATGGTAACAAATTACTACTGCGAAATCAAGCAAAAAAGCAAGATTTTCAGTCTTAATTCTAAAGAATTTCAGCCTCCTTTTGTTAAAAATGAAGAGATGAAATTGATTAGAATTTCTCAATCTCAAAAGATTGAATCTGATGATAAAGATTTCTTTCATTTTTCAAAAGTAATTAGACTGAATATTATAATTTCATTGTCAGATACTCTAATAATATTTTCTAGAAAGGCATGTGAAAATTAGTAAATTATTTCCTCAGTTGGTAAAAAAAAATGAGGAAAACACATTCACTACCAATAATGGAAAATAAAGAAATAGTAGCTAGTTAATGAGACTTACTAGTTACCTACAAACTGCCTATTTTCTGGATTTCGTGCTATCTGGCATTTATTTATGTAACCTTAAATTTTCCCTTTCTTGTGTTCCTTTTCTCAACTCAGCCTCTTTTAATTTCTTATCAGACTGAACGGGAAGTGATTTAGATTCCAAAATTTTTAGGAAATACATAACTGAAATCTGTCACTCTGCTCCTTTCTAAGTCACCAACAAATTAATATACTAATAAGTCGACAGGAAGAAAACAAAAATCCAAGTACAGCCGGGGGCGGTGGCTCACATTTGTAATTCCAGTACTTGGGAGGCTGAGACAGGAGGATCGCAGGTTTGTGGCCAGCCTCAGCTACTTAGTGAAGCCCTCTGCAACTTAGTGAGACCCTGTTTCAAAATAAAGAATAAAAAATCAGGCTGGGGGTGTAGCTCGGAGGTAGAATGCCCCTGGGTTCAATCCCCAGTACCTCTATAAAAAAAAATCAAGTATATTCTTTGGGAGGCGAGCTAGCACAGGACAACCTTAATACAGTATTAAATTCAATTTCAAATTAAAGTCTTACTGATCTGGGCATGATGGTTCACGCTTGTAATCCCAGAACTTGGGAGGCTGAGACAGGAGGATCACAGGTTTGGGGTCAGCCTCAGCAACACGAGGCCCTCCACAACTTAGTGAGACCCTGTTTCAAAATAAACAATAAAATAGGACTGGAGGTGTAGCCCAGAGGTAGAACGCCCTTGGGTTCAATCCCCAGTACCACAAAAAATAAAAATAAAAGTCTTACTGAGCAGTGATAACATTCAACATATACTTAAGTTTACTAAGGTATCAATGAGCCATTTAGCAGCAAATGGAATCACCTACAAGCTACATTTAACCTCAGTTTTTTAATATTCAACACAGAATCTATAGTAACCACAAATGAAACAGTGTATCACAGCTAGTTGGCCGACTCCAAACTGTGCTGCCTGCAGATCAGTTCTCTTACCTAAATGAATACTTATGACAGGATACGCAACAAAGTGAGGCAAAAGACTGCAAAAGATCACAGCGGGAGTCAAAAATAAACAAACAAAGTGATACTCAAAGCTGCTGCGGCCTAAGTGTGGCCTTGCACACAACACAAAGGACACCAGGGCTCCACTGGTAGGCGTGGCTAGAAGCTAAGTCTGTAAATGTTACAAACGAGAATGTAACAGAAAGCTGCCAGCCAGCATCACTAAGCTGGTAAAGAAAGCCACCAAGTCAGAATGTTCACTCACTCATAATGGGCAAAACAAAAATCAGAAGAGTGAGTTTAAAATCTCTGACAACCACATTGGCCAAAAAAAAAAATTGTTAAAATACTCAATTAAAAATGGGTATTCATACACTATTGATACTGGCATAAACTTTGTTGGAGCAACCTGGCAATAGTATTAAAAACCTCAAATCTACACTATCCAATCTGACCTAGCAGCTCCACTTGTAAGAATTTATCCAAAGGAGATAATCAGATGTATAAAATTATTTATAATAGGGAAGATTTAGAAGAAAAACAGTCTTTCAATAAGAAAGCTGACTTTAATAGTTACATTCTATCTATATATATTTATGATATATCCACACTGCATCATACAATAAAAATACAGAAAAATATACACTGCCGCACTGATTGCTGAGGCTGACCTCCAACCTGAGATCTTCCTGTCTCAGCTTCCCAAGTACTTGGATTACAGGCGTGCACCACCACGTCCAGCTCCAGGATTTTAAAATTTTTAAATCTAACTATAAATCAGTATACTTATAACCCAATTTTTTAAGGATATCAAAAGTCTGAGTGCATTTTATCCAGAAAGGCAGTAATATTAAGTGAATGAAATACAAGAAAACTTTTATTCTTTTTACTTAAAATGCTTTCTATTTCAGCTGGGCGTGGTGGCACATGCTTGTAATCCCAGTACTTGGGAGGCTGAGACAGGAGGATCACAGGTTCGCACTCAGCCTCAGCTACTTAGTGAGACCCTCCGCAACTTAGTGAGACCCTGTTTCAAAATAAAGAATAAAAAATAGGGCTAGGGGTGGAGCTCGGAGATAGAATGCCCCTGGGTTCAATCCCCAGTACTGCAAAAAAAAAAAAACTTTCTATTTGGTATGTCATCTAAAATACTCACTGTACAAGGTCTACAGGCTCCACACAACCTGATATTTCCAAAAATACACTCTGAAAGTCACTCCATTGAAATTACCATCTTGAATAGGAAAAGTGATTAAGAATAATACGAAGATAGCAAGACTATGCTTCTATAATGCAGTTGTGTCTCATCATTTCACACATGAATTCTTATATACTGTAAAAATTTACAGAGTTTAACCTACAAGCTACATCTATTTCAAATTTAAACATTACTTTTTTTTTGGCGGTACTGGGGATTGAACCCAGGGGCATTCTACCTCTGAGCTACACCCCCAGCCCTATTTTTTGTTCTTTATTTTGAAACAGGGTCTCACTAAGTTGCAGAGGGCTTCACTAAGTAGCTGAGGCTGGCCGCGAACCTGCGATCCTCCTGTCTCAGCCTCCCAAGTACTGGGATTACAAGCATGCGCCACCAAGCCCAGCTATAACATTTTAATATTAATTATTAACAGCAAATATTTTTACTATACATATACATAAAGGGGAAGACAATGTTTTGGACAGATGAAATAGTACATATGTATAAAGACAAGTACCAATACCAGTGGAGTCAATTTAACTTCCAAAATTTCCCTCCTTGTTTCCTTAACGTCAGCCTGGTGGGAAGCGGAGGCGGATCTTCGGGCACTTTTAGGAGTCCGACCTGGGGACCTGGAGCGCGACCTGGACCTGCTGCCCCGGCTGCCCCGGCTCCCGCGGCGTCTGGAGGGAGAACTGGAAGTTGAGCCGCTTTTCCTCTGCTTAAAGGATGTTAAAGGCTAGAGGGAAAGAAGGTAGTAAAAAGCTTACCACAATTCCTAATACACAGAGACAAAGTCAAACTAGAAGAGGCCAACAAAGTTCTTAACTGCTACCATTAACTGATCATAGGATCTGAGATCAGACAAGGTCAATGAAAAACGCTGCGGTTAAGACTCAGCTCTTATGAGACAAACGCAGCCTTTTTGTTCCTGACTGCTCTTTGAAGGTATTTCCACGTAATAAACATGTCTGCCCAATTAGCTTGCGTACTCCCAATAACCTGTACAAGAAGGGTTACAACTGACACTGATAAAAACTGAGATGATAAGACAAAAGATATTAGCACACACCAATAAAAAAATTATCCGTTTCACTCTGAACAAAACACAGAGGGAAATCTTGAAAACAAAGTACAAGTCTGGATCACCTGGCACTGTCTGACCCTGTCCTGACCCACTTTATTTTGTGTGTGTGGTACTGGGGATGGAACCCAGGGGCATTCTACCTCCCAGCTACACCCCCAGCCTTATTTTTGTTTTATTTTGAAACACAGTCTCACTAGGTTGATGAGTCTCACTACTTGCTGAGGCCGTCCTCAAACCTGTGATCCTTCTGTTTCAGCCTCCCAAGTATTGGGATTATAAGCGTGCACCACCACGCCCAGCTCTGACCCACTTTAAATCACTCCTTCCATCGTTTCTAGGGATCTAGTCCTTGGGAAAGCAAACTATGCCAAATACAACCGTGTGTGTGTGTGTGTGTGTGTGTGTGTGTGTGTGTGTGTAGAATGGTTTTTACATCTCTTAAATGATTGTAAACAAAATCAAAAGAATATTCCCTGGTGTGAAAATTATCTGAAATTCAAATTTCAGTGTCCATAAAACACACCTATGTCCATCTCCCTCCACACTGCCTGGGGCTGCAGAAACTGTATGGCCCATTAAGCCTAAATTATTACTAGAGCACACAAAGTGTGGTCCAAAGGCCATGGATCCAAGCTATTTGTTACTGATCTGCATTAAGTACCAAAATGAGAACAGGAATATAGATTAAGTTAATAACATAAGTTAATAACAAATTTTAAATTTTGACAAAGTAATTGTATGTCTATGGAATCTAATAAAAATTTACAGCTTCTATTCTGTATCTTTTTCCTGATAATCCATTTTTATGGCACCTAATACAAGTATTGGTACATGATGGATCAGATATTTTAAAACCCATGCCCTCACTAGATAGGTGGAAAGCTGTAGGCCGGAATCAAATCTAATTAATGTCACTCTCGTGATTAAATCCTCAGTGTTCAGGATGAATCCCAACGCCCTGGGCATGAAATGTTAAAAATCCCTCCAGTCTGGCTCCCTCCACTGACCCCCAGACACCACATCCTTTTGGCACTTGGTCCTGTCCCCATCACCCCGAAGCCTGTGGGATGCTGCCCTCTCTGCAGAAGCCACCCATCCATACATCGCCAGAGTTTTCCCCTTTTGTCCTCAGCACACAGCTCAGGTGTCACCATCTCTGAAGAACCCTTCCCTACCCTTCTGTGCTCCACCCCCACCCCCACAGCAAACTTGACACAGAACAGATACGACCCAGAGATGACCACTCTACAGGTCTGTCTTCCCCAGGAGACTGAGGTTCTTGGGAACTAGGCCCTGTGCCTCATTCATACATTCCCAGAGCCAAAAACAATAGTGGCCCCAGCAGGAGTTTGACCCAATGCCTCCAAACAGTCAGGCAAGCTATCCTGAGCTTAGAAACCATACCTACAGTACTACCGCTTACTATAAACATACTCTGGCAAACCAAAGGCGCTCTTACCTTGATATCATTCTCTTTCAATTCAAGTTCAGTTCCATCTTTGTACTTGACAGTGTAAAGCTGCGATTTGCCGTCGTGGCTCAGAATTTCTACTTCATAATAAAGTGAACTCCCAGGCCATCGACCTCTTACCACTTCACCATCAGCAAATTTCCTACTTGGCATTTTCTAGAATTAGTCTGAGGAATTTTAAGGGAAAAAAATTTGAGTCAATATTTACATTTCTATTTGTCTTTTACAGGTTGATGATTAAAATACAACTTTCCAAAATTGTTAGCTGGACAAAATTTTAGGGCCAGGAAGGCCTCCAGAGGAGAGGGTGTACAACTCCTTATTTTAAAGATAAGGAAATTGAAACTTAAAAGTTCAGTTTTGTCCCAGGGCACAAAACAGATGCATAAGATGGCAAGACAACATGGAGGTTTTCTTTCGGCTTCACTGTATCTCATTTGTACATGAAAATGACACTAAGGATTGTGACAACACATGATAGGCACCAAATAGTTTGTACTATGCAAAATGCTACCCACCTAGAGTGATCAAAAATCAGGCACAATCTCACAAGGGACCCATTTTCTGGTTTGTAAATTTGCATTGTCTTTCAAAGGCTTTAAAGTGCATTTAATTATATTTTTAACAAAGTACCTTACTGAAAACAATAAACTATGAAGAACCTGCGAAAACCAAGGATGTGCAATTAACATTACCAACCAAAAGTTATAGTAGAATTTCAAATCTATAATGAATAGCATATTTAGGGTTTATTTTGTAAAGCTCAAATTCTAGAGCTACGGACGAAATGCATACAAACAAACCCTGCCAACCACCTACCAGGCCAGTATGTTCTTGGCTTTCATCCAAGTTCATCTCTCTCAAGCCTACAGCACCCAGCACACACCGACCCCAGTTGTAACATTCTTTCCTACTGCATCAAAACATGCTCCATGGAGCCTTGTATATACTTCAAGTAGCCACAATCTTCAAGAATTGTCACTTACATGAAATGTCATTTACATGAAATATCATTTACATTGAAATATCAATTGATTGCTGGGTGCTTCCAGCTCCTGGGAACTAATATTCCTCTCTCTGCTAATAGGAGACTCACATTTCCACAGGTGCCTCTGGCCAAATGAAGTAGCAAGAAGCAGACAGAAAGTTGTGTTCTCTCCAAGTCACCTTCATGTCACCAACTAAGCAATTCTCGAAGTATCTTCCAAGCATATAAATATACATTTCTGCCCTGCTCCTGACAGTAACAGTGACATTTAAGGACTCTGCAAGACTGGAATTATGGAGAAAGTTGCATTATCTACCCCTCCCAAGAAGTCTTTCCTAAGTACATTTCTTCACTTTTAATCACCTGAGAAAACACTTAACAAGCTTCACTTGTTTAAAAAGGTGGTCCCTAAATTGGTATGAGAAAGAAAATACAAGTACTTATCTGGTGATTAGAGGTTTCAGTCAATTTGCACATTAAAGAGACTTTCTTCCTAAAGCCTGAGATAGCATCACTGAGGTAATGAATAGGTTTGGGCTTGGAGGGAAGAACCCAGAAGCTTCAGGAAGGAAGTCCCGCCTGGCTGAGGCTTCACCTGAGAAGCACTTGGGAAGCAGGGGGGCGGTGGATGCCTCTGGACAAGGAGGAGGGGCACAAAACCGGAAGGTGACACAGTAAGCTTTGCCTATTTCAACATTTAGCTCTGAGCCTTCACCTAGGAAGAAAGAGGAAGGAAATGTGCCCTCCTTCCTTCTTCTCGTGTCCCCTCCTCCTGCCTGCCCACCCCAATCGACCTCCTTTATTACTACTAGCCCTCCTCCGTAGGTCAACCAGAGTTTGAAAAAAGGCAACTGTGCCTTTCCACGTGAAGATGCCACTCAAGCTGTCAAGCAACACTTTATAAGCTTTTGAAACATTAGCAATTCAGTACTTTGGAGCTACATGCACTTTTAAAAGGCCCTTCAGCAGATTCTTTCTATACCTTTGAAAAACTCATTTATTGGTACTTTTCCACTGCACCTATTACACACACACATTAACAACATCTGTGTAACAGCACAGGTCAATGCAAAAAAAATTGTTATTAAATAAAATTTTAAACAAATTAAGACATCTGGCAGATATCTGTTGAGTCTCTAAGCTTAATATTAAAAAAAAACAGCGCTGAGAATGTAGCTTGGTTTGATCCCCCAAGTTGGGACTTTATAGAGATTTTTCATAAGATGGTTGGAAAACAAACAAACCAGCCAGGACTTTCCTTAAGAGACCACACAGTCTTATCTACAAATGTTCCAAAAGATGAAACCAGCAACATTATGTGCCCTGGCACTCTGCACAAGATCCATACACCACTGTCCAGCATGAGGATATGGTGCAATCACATCCTAACAGAATCTCCTGCAGGAGTGAATTAGGGCACAAAAGCTCCAGGACACTTGTCAACGTCATTACGCACCCTCCTAAGAGACAAGATACACAGACAGGCTTAACTGTTTGCGGATCTTCCATAGCAAATAGCAGAAACACTGGGACCCTCGGGCTTTTCACTGTTAAGCCAGATGCTGCTAACTTCAGTGTCAACTGGACAGAATTCTCTGCTGCTATTCTCTTCTGATCAGTATTAAAGGGTCTTTGGTCATCTTCCTTCACTTTTCCAAATCCATCTAATGTAGGAGAGAAAAAGAAGCCCAAACGAAGTTCCTTAACTTCCTTTCAACACCTGAGCCCACTGCAGGCCTTCCAGACCCAAAGCAAATAGGAACCCCAAACCTTGATAGGAGGCCCTGCAGAGCTATGCAACAGAAATGCCTTCCTGGCTGTACAGGCAGAATAGCATTCTTCCCTTAAGCCAAGGCAACTCACTGCCCTCCTACTCACTTTTCCCTCCTCCCCAAACAGCTCAGAAACTAAACTTAAACTGGGCTTGATGCCCAGTCTAAATTATAGTCCCCCTGCTCCTCTCCGTGGCCCCAGCCGGTCCTTCAGGGCAGTTCCTACAGGGTGTAACTACAGGTCTACACGTGTTTATGTGCCAGGTCCCTAGGGATCTATGTCCACCCTGGTTTTCTTCCTGGGTAGGAGCGGGTGAGGGGGGCAGCGCCTCACGCAGCAGGTGGGTACACTCGCTGCAGACCGTACCCTAAGTCGTCCACACCGCGGTCCTGTGTAACCACCGCGCCCTGCCCTGAGGATGGGCAGGCAGTATGACTCCTGGTGAGCCCCGGCAATCACTTTGAAGCGCCTGGAACCAGGCCCTCTACAATCAAGTGCTTACTAAGTGCCCCTTGAGACCTCTGGAAGTGCGCGCGGGCTGTCACTGTGAAAAGAACATTCCCAAAGCCTTACAGGGGTGGGAAAGCAGGACCGAGCGTTAGCAGGCGCTCGCTCTTGTGCCCCAGCACCGGTGTTTAAGACCATCCGAGCCGCAAGAGCTCCAACAGCCCGCCGGCAGAGTCCCCAAACCGCCAGCACCGCGATCCTCCATGCAGCGACACCCGGCGCGAATCGGAGCCAACGTGCGCCCCGCTGCCCGGGACAAAGGAGCCGCTCGCCCTGCCCGCGTCCGCAACTGCAACCCCGCAGCTCGTGTCCGCAGGCGGCCCCGCCGCGCGCCGCGCCAGCCGCCGCCCGCTCCGACCCCAGGACCCGCCGGCGAGACCGGGCGCCGAGGCCCGGAAGGGAGCGCGAGGCCGCCGCGCCAGGCCCGCGCCCGAACCCGGCCCACTCGACCCGCCCGGCCGCCCGGGTCGGCCCCGCCATCCCCGAGGCCAGGCCGCGCCGCCCGCAGCGACCACGGCGGGAAGGGTGGGGCGCTCACCTGCGCCGGGCTCCGGCGGGAACGCGAAGGGCTCGGGAGAAGCGCCGAGCAGACTCCCGGCGGCCGTTCCGCGCGCGCGCGACGCTGCCGGCCGCGCTCCCGCCCCGTGGCCCGCGCCCGGCCGCGCGCCCCTGGCCACGCCCCTCCCGGCCACGCCCCGCCCCGCGGCGCTCCCATTGGCCCCGCGGCCTTTTGAATGCTCCCGGCGCTGCGGATTGGTCGCGCACCGTGGCGCGGTCTCCCCGCCCCGCGGCCAGGCTGGGCGCGGGGGCGGCGGGCGGCAGGGCGGGTTCGCGCCTGTGCGCCCCGAGGTGTTTACGCGCCTTATCTCCGCCTCCCAGGCGCCCGCGCAGCCCACGGCCTGCGCTGCCCGCCTCTGTCTCCTGGCGAAGCGCAGTAGAGGGCTGGAGATGCGGGGTGGCACGGCGGCCTGCGCAGATACAGTGAAAACAGATTTTCGGGGCGGTAGCTAAATTTCCGCGCTGGAAGGTGCTTCTTGCTAAAACAGAGGACTCTCCTCGCGCAGGAGCTCCTAGACCGAGCGTGGGTCCGAAGGCGATGAGCGCTCATGTCTTGGCATCCGCAGCGCCTGCAGAGAAACGACCTGCGCCTCGGCCCCTGCTGCCAGGAGGGCATTGTGTTTAAAGGGAGGTCCTGCCGAGACGTGGTGGGACAGACACTGAAACACCTTTTGTCCTGCGAACCCGCAAGGCTGGTTTAAATTGACGCCCAAGATGCTGAATCATGGCATTGTTGGCTCCAAATCTGTGATGGCTCCTAAAGCTCCCCCAGCCCTTGCAAGATATCGGTATTGGTTAGTTGGTTTCCTTCCTTTGAGGTCGAGAGTTCAAAACAGTTCGTTGGCCAGGCGTGGTGGTGGTGCACGCTTGTAATCTCAGTTCTTGGGAGTCTGAGACAGGAGGATCGCAGGTTCGAGGACAGCCTCAGCAACTTAGGCCCTCTGCAACTTAGTGAGACCCTGTTTCAAAGTAAAGAATAAAAAATAGGGCTGGAGGTGTGGCTCAGGGGCACAATGCCCCTTCAATCCCCAGTACCGCAATAATAATAATAATAATAATATAGGGCCGGGGGTATAGCTCAGAGGTAGAATGTCCCTGGATTCAATCTCCAGCACCAAAAAAAAAAGCTCATTGAAATTTCTTGTTTTCCCCAGTACTTGGGAAGCTGAGACAGGAGGATCACAGGTTCGCAGCCAGCCTCAGCAACTTAGGGAGGCCCTGTTTCAAAATAAAATAGGTCTGGGGGTGTAGCTCGGAGATAAAATGCCACTGGGTTGATCCCCCAGCATCCCCCAAAAAAAAAGAAATTCCATATTTTGCAGTGTGGTTTTAAAGTATTTCTTAACACCCTTTGCTAAATACGTTTCAGTGAATTTCTGTTTTGGAAACACTTTGTGTTAAAATATAATACTGAATAGGAGTTTTGTGTCCTAGACTCAGGTGTTCATATGTTCTCACTTATAACTACAAAACTCCAGGTTTACTACTGAAGTAAAAACGAATATTTTGAGGTTTCTCGGTCCTTCGCATCCACTGTGAATGACTTCATTGGGGCCTTTCCTGAGAAAAAGTTCTGACATCCAGTTGTCATCATTGTCAATGAATTTGCCCTGGGTGGAAATCTGAGCTACAGAAAATGCACATTGCACTCCAAAGTCTGAAAACTCGTGATTTTTGACAAACCCCTGAGCCTCGGTTGCCTAAACCCTTGAAGTACGATATTACCCCTACACAGAGTTTTGCAGTAAATGACAAACAAAAGCATCATACCAGCTCTATGGGAATCTAAGATAGATGCTATTCCTAATAGTCAAGCAAAGCTACCTTATTCTTATTTCATATGTTCTACCCAGAACCAAGATTTCATCAGATTTCCTCTGAGTCAGACATTTTCTGCATCATTTCCACCTATGAAATAAAAGAAGACACATTTAAAAAAAAAAAAAGAAAAAACCTCCGTTTAAATGTCAGGTTTATAAAATCTCATCATAACAAAATGAAGTTAAAAGATTGTAAATTACTGGAGTTGGCTTAGTTAACATTATACATTGTAGATTTTGACATTAGGGGAATTAAGCAATAAGTATTGTTCATTTCTAGATAGCGGACTGAAACAGATTGTGAAAAATTAAATATCGAGGCTACTTCCTCAATAAAGGAACTAGTGGGTACTTTTCTTCTTTTGTAAAGACCACTAAGCCAGGCATGGTGGCACACGCTTGTAATCCCAGTACTTGGGAGTCTGAGACAGGAGGATCGCAGGTTCGAGGACAGCCTCAGCTAGTTAGTGAGACCCTGTTTCAAAATAAAAAATAAAATAGGACTGGAGGTTTAGCTCGGAGGTAGAATGCCCCTGGGTTCAATCCCCAGTACCACACAAAAAATTAATAAATAAATGAAGACAACTAAAGATTGTGTAGATTTGGAAGTGGAGACTATTCAAGTTCAGTTCTCAAAGATGCTTGTCAACCACAATTAGCAAGTTGTGGATTTTCAGAATCTAAAGTAAAAGTCACACAAAGATCCATGTCTTGGCACTACTGTTGTTAAAGTGGCCATGAGTGGCACAGTCCCCTTCCCCCATTATATGAGAAATGAGTAGTGGGGAAGAAGCAAGCCCTCCGCACTGCTCCTAAAAGCCAGCCAGGAGCCCTGAGGGGAATGCGCTCCCATCCTGCAGTCATTGGGCTCTGGTCCCCAAAGGGTCTTGGCGCTCAGGATTGAAATATCTCTTTCAGGAAACAAGTCTAGGTAAAATTATATGCAACATGAAGTCCAGTTGGACTTGTTTTGGACTGTTTTATAAAGGAACAAACTTCTATATGCTGGAGAAAGCCTTCACCTATAATGTAAAAGTACCCTAACAGCCATCCGATAAAAACACACTTCTGACTGTCGTTATTTGATATGGTTTCTGTTCACACAGAAATGGAGCTCTGATTAACGTGATCCATTAATGACGTCCAACCCAACAGCCCTGTTTAAATGTTTACTTGGAGCACCTATATACGTATATATTTGCAACACTTACTTCCCTCTTTCCCCTCCTTTTTTTTTTTTTTTTTTCTTGGTACTGGGGATTAACCCAGGGGCATTCTACCTCCGGGCTACACCCCAGCCCTACTTTTTATTCTTTATTTTGAAACAGGGTCTCACTAAGCTGAGGAGGGCCTCACTAAGTAGCTGAGGCTGGCCGCGAACCCCGATCCTCCTGTCTCAGCCTCCCAAGTACTGGATTACAAGCGTGCGCCACCCCGCTCAGTGAACAATATACTTTTAAACAAGCAGAGGATCATTGAAGAAATCTGGAAAGCCGGGCGTGGCTTTTATTTATTGGCATTAGGGATGGAACCTAGGGACATTCTATCTCCAAGATATACCTCCAGCCCTTTTTATTTTTTTATTTCAAAACAGAGTCTTGCTAATTTGCTAAGACTGACCTTGAATTTGTAATCCTCTTGTCTCAACCTCCCCAAGTACTGGGATTATAGGCATGTGCCACCACGCCCAGCTATTATCTAAATTCTTTGAACCCTCCTGTATCGTCAATCTTTTTATCCATGCTTTCCAACCTACCAAGTTGAATTGGGGGGGGGGGCAGTGCTGAACATGGAATCCAGGACCTTAGGCATGACTAGGCAAACACTCTACCACTGAGGTACACCCCCAGCCCCTAGTGAATTAATGTCTTCCTTCCTTCCTTCCTTCCTTCCTTCCTTCCTTCCTTCCTTCTTTCTTTCTTTCCTTCTTTCCTTCTTTCTTTCCTTTTTGTAGTACCAGGGATTGAACCCAGGGGCATTCTACCTCCAAACTACGCCCCAGCCCTTTTTACTTTTGTTTTTGAAACAGGGTCTCACTAGGTTGTTGAGAGTCTCACTAAGTTGCTAAGACTGATCTTGAACCTACAATTCTCCTGTTTCAGCCTTCCCCAAGTACTGGGATTACAGGCATGCACCACCTTGCCTGGCCTGAGTTAATATTAAACCTTAAAGCCGGGTGTGGTGGTGCATGTTTTATTATCCCAGTACTTGGAAGGCTGAGACAGGAGGATTACAGGTTCAAGGACAGCTTCAGCAACTTAGTAAAGACCTCTGCAACTTATTGAGACCCTGTTTCAAAATAAAATAGGGCTGGGGGTGTAGCTCAGAGGTAGAATGCCACGGGGTTCAATCCCCAGTACCACCAAAAAAAAGTTATTATTCAAATTTATTTTAAATATTCACTGATTAATAACTGTTTAAAAATTAGTCTAAATTCTTAAGGTGTTGGAAGTCCTAAAATATTTGTCTACAGGAAAAAATTCAAACTTTAGCACAGCACAGGAGACGCATTCAAAACCTTTGGCTCTCGTGTCTCTGGCAGGCTTAGCTCCCTCCCTTCCTTTCTCTGCCTGTTCCCTTCCCATCCGCGCCACCCACCAGCTCTCCAAGATTTCTGACAGCTCCACAGACAAGCATTTTCTTTCGCATTGCTTCTGATGCCTCCTCCTCCTCCTGAGAGAGTCTTATTTCCAGAAAAACTTCCCACATGCACAGGTCACTGCATCCCTGTATTATGGGCATCCCACTCCTGGAAGGCAAGAATGGATTAATTAATTATGAAACTGTGTCCTCCTAAAAACCAAACTCTAGTAAGCTGGCTCCCTTTAGGTCTAGTTACTGAGCTGCCACAAAGCTGGATTAAGGCAAGAAGAAAGAACCCTCCGGCACTTTCTTCTCCTGCCGGCTGGAGTGAGGAGCGAGCTTTGTATCCCAGGCGTCTCTCTTGCCTCTGACACCGGCCCTGCTATCCTGCGGTGGGGTCTCTGCCTTGGCTCCAATGAACATCCTTCTCTCTGCCTTGGCCTTGATCTCAGCACCAGCATCCCTCTTCCCACGCCCACCTCCACCATCCCCAGAGCCCCCTTGGTTCTCTTGACCATTGACTTCTCATCGCTAGGTAGCATGTTGCCTCATACTGACTCCACTGTCATGTCAGCCAGGCTGATCAGAATACAGCTCAAGGACGTTTTGTCTACATTTTGGGGACAAAGAACACTCATCCCTGCTATCCCCACTCTTCTGAGCATACCATGTACATGAACTTGCCTGGTCTCTCACCCTTTGAGTCCTTCCTCCGTGGCTTTTTGACCATAGCTGTCTGTGTTCATTCTGATACCCTATTCTGGATCCCGTAGGGTTGCCTATTATGTCTTCCTTTCCATGGACTGTCTTAGAATATTCACTTTTATGTAACGAGGGCAGGATCACTGTAGTCTCTGTACCATTCTTAGTATAGTACTCAAAGCAATTAAGTCTGTTTAAAACATGTTTGAGGGTGATGATAAAATATTTGAGATGAATATTTTAAAGTATATTTGCATAATTATTCTTCATTCATATTTCTTCATTCTACTTGAGCAAGAACATCCTGATGATATAATATAAAACTTACTTGGAGCCCAGCATGGTGTTACACAACTGTAATCCCGGTACTTGGGAGGCTGAGAAAGGAGGATCACAGGTTCAAGGACAGCCTCACAACACTGCGAGACTCTCAGCAACCTAGCGTGACCCTGTTTCAAAACAAAAAATAAAAAGGGATGGGGATGTAACTCAGAGGTAGAATGCCCCTGGGTTCAATCCCTAGTACCACACACACACACACACACACACACAAAAAAAAAAAAAAAAAAAACTTATTTGGAGCACAGTAGTAAATTGAATTATTTTATTTGCAACATACATCTGTGGTTTGGATAAGTGACCCCCAAAGGTCCATCTGTTAAAGGCTTGGTCCCAGCCTGTGGTGCTGTAGGGAGGCAGTGGAGCCTTGGAGAGGTAAGGCCCCGTGAAAAGTTGTAGGTCATTGGGGGGGTATGCCCTCAGAAGGGATAGTGGGATCCCAGTATCTTCCTCTTCTTTTGCATCCCTATCATGAGGTGAGCAGCTTTGTTCTAAAACATGCTTCCACCCTGATGTGCTCCCTCACAGACCCAAATGATCACAGACTGAAAACTCCAAACTGTGAGCCAAAGTAAACCTTTCTTGTTTATAAATTGATTTATCTCAGGTATTTGTTACAGGGATGAAAAGTTAGCACAACATACCTATAGAGAGAACTAAAAATATATGTGAATGTTATTTCTTTCTAAGCAGATGAAATGAAATTGCAACATAGATTTATTTGAAACTTGTACAGAGTCAATAGCTCATTAACAACTCTATTAGTTGACATGAGTGTTTCAGCAGGGAAAAAAATGCATATTCATTCTAAGTTCCTTAAGGAAGTGCTTGTCTTTGACTTAGGAGGCTATGGAAAGCCTCCTAAGGCTTTCCACTGTTGTGGAAAGCAGTGAACTCAGTGTCCTCCAAAATTCCATTTTCAGATCTACTTTAAGCTTAATTGACTATACAGGTATGGTTTTTGCATAGTTAGATTTCTAAAATCTCAATAAAACATTTTCCTTATGTAATATGATGAAGTTTTAACTTGGACCATCCAAAAAGATCCCATTTGTAAAGTACCAAAAGTTCAAGGTTATAAGCCTTTCCATAGCATGAACCTGAAAAGTAGCCTTATAGTAATGTACTTCAAAATATGTCAAGTCGGGCATGGTGGTGCATGCCTGTAATCCCCGTACTTGGGAGGCTGAGACAGGAGGATTGCAAGTTCAAGGACAACCTCAGCAAGTAGTAAGACTCTCATCAACCAATTCTATTTATAAAAAAATAAAATAGGGCTGGGGGTGTAGCTTGGAGGTAGAATGCCCCTGAGTTCAATCCCCAGTTCTGCAAAAAAAAAAAGAAAGAAAGAAAAGAAAAGAAAAAGAAATGGTCTATGGTCTATCCTTGTGTTTATTGCTGTGACCAAAATACCTGACAAGAAGAACTTAGAGGAAGAAAGATTAATTAATTTGGGCTCGTGGTTTCAGAGGGTTCAGTCCACTGTGGGCCAGCTCCATTGCACTGAGCCTGAGGTGAGACAGAACATCCTGGTGGAAGGGCGTGGCAGAGGAAAGCTGCTCAGCTCATGGCAGCCAGGAAGCAGAGAGAGAGAAGGGGGGCAGGGACAAGGTATAGTCCCCAGGGACTACTTCCCCTGACCACGCCCCACGTGCCTGCAGTTTCCACCACCTCCCAGAAGTCCGTTCGGCTATCAGTGGATCAATCTTACACTAAGGAGACTAGAACCCTCATGATACAATCACTTCCCGAGAGCCCCACCTCTGAACTTCCCTGCATTGGGAACATGCACTCAAAACATGAGTCCTTGGGGGACACTTCATAGCCAAACCATGACAATCCTTAAGCACCCTTTTTCTTCCTGTATGCCTACTAGACTATGTATATGCTTGTGAAAAAATCCTACAGCGTTGACCATGAATTTAATAGGATGTAGCTTCCTTCTTATGTTTTCAATTCATAAAGTTGAACAAGAGCCAGGTATGGTGGCACACACCTGTAATCCCAGTATTTGGGAGGCTGAGACAGGAGGATGGCAGGTTTGTGGCCAGCCTCAACAACTTAGTGAGGCCCTCTGCAACTTAGTGAGACACTGTTTCCAAATAAAAATAGAATAAGGCTGGGGGTGTAGCTCTGAGGTA
The DNA here is from genome assembly GCA_004027185.1 of Glis glis. NCBI lineage: Eukaryota > Metazoa > Chordata > Mammalia > Rodentia > Gliridae > Glis > Glis glis. Next base: position 25,153 of record PVJS01003821.1, on the reverse strand, counting down.
GAATGCACCTGGGTTCAATCCCCAGCACCCAAAATAATAATGATAATAATAACAATAATAACAAAAATAAAAATAGGGCTAGGGGTGTAGCTCAGAAGTAGAATTATGCCCCTAGGTTCAATCTCCAGTACCTCCCCAAAAAATAGGAATTCCTATTAGTAATAAATCTTTATTACATTTTAAAGGGCAATATAAATTCCTGTCTGTTACTTTGAAAATACTTTGTTCATTAGTACCTACTCGATAATACTCTTAAATACTGCTGACGAAGATTTTCTCCTTGAAGGGACTCAAGCCAGGCTCCTCTGAGGGCTCTCCTTGCCTAGGCCTCAACCTTGTCTATAAAGACTTAAAAGTTAACATGGTTTCTAGCAGCTCAAGGCCACATCCTTAGGATGACCTTATCCCCCCTTAAAGTGGCGGCTGAGAGAACTCAAGGTTGCCAAAAGAATTTACTGTTACTTCCAGTTTCCGTGGGGGGATAGAGAAGCCTAACTTTGTAAAGCACAGGACAGTTGTGGACAACCATCCTTCCAGTTTTTTATTTGTTTGTTTGTTTGTTTGTTTGTTTGTTTTGTGGTACTAAGGATGGAACCCAGGGGCATTCTACCTCTGAGCTACATCCCCAGCCCTTTTTATTTTTTATTTGAAACAGGGTCTCACTAGGTTGCTGAGGGTCTCACTAATAGGCCTGTGCCACCATGCCTGGTCCTGTTCCAGTTTTTCATAAGTTTTCACTTCCCTGACTTTCTTGAGCATTCACCCCTCCCTACTCCCTCGTTCTCCCTTTAAAACTCCCAGTCACCTCTGTACAAATTGGAGTTCAGTTCATGCTGGACTCTCTTCCCTGTTACAGTAGTATGTTACTGACCAAACTCCATCCTCACCATTTTAGCTTTTGACTTTATCTTTGACATCACCAATCTTCATTTTTAATTTAACAAAGAGCAATCAATGAATAGTTCTAATTCATTGATTTATTCATTCATTTGTTTAGCAAATATGTATTGAACTCTTCCAGTGGAATTTGAAAACAAGGTTTTAAAAATTGTTAAATTCTAGGACTGCCTGGGATTTTTGTGTTCATTAAAATGGGGTATAGGTTAATAAAGAGGAAAATGAAGCACGCTGCTTTTTTTTTTCTGGTGGTACTAGGGATTGAACCCAAGGGCATTCAATCTCTGAGCTATACCCCCAGACCTGTTTTATTTTTATTTGGAAACAGGGCCTCGCTAAGTTGCCAAGGCCAGCTTCGAACCTGTGATCTTCCTGTCTCAGCCTCCCAAGTACTGGGATTCCAGGCATGCGTCACCACGCCCAGTTCAGCACACTGCTTTTGAGGAATTAGACAAGACTTTTCAACTAGGACCCACATAACTGTCATACAATCAGTTGGCTGGAAAAGTTAGTGGAGCCGGCCAGCTGGTATTCATAACATGCGCAGGAGGCTGTGCCCCAGTGCCTGGGTTAATGCTTTCATCTGGAAAGCTCGACCCTATTACTGACCATAGCGGTGTATTGGACTGACTACTTTATCGCTGAATGAGTTCATTGACATTGCTAAGTTGGGAAAAAAATGTCTTTTCTAGCGTTTGGAAATATCTCAGAATCTAAAATTATTCCCTTAAATATATTTGTAGTACTTGGGCCACACATGATTGCAAAATGCAAGGGAACAGTTGGCAGGAAGACCTTCAAATTACTTGAGCGAGCTCTCTGTCCCATCCCACACACCATGGCCTCCCCTGGGCCCTGCAGTTTTTGTTTTTGTTTTGTTTTTGATTTTGGTACTGGAGATGGAACCCAGGAGCATTCTACCTCTGAACTACACCCCCAGCCCGATTTTATTTTTATTTTGAAACGGTCTCACTAGGTTGACGAGAGTCTCACTACTTGTTGAAGCTGTCCTCAAACCTGCGATCCTCCTGTCTCAGCCTCCCAAGTACTGCGATTACAGGCGTACACCACCACGCCCAGCTTGGGCCCTGCATTTTAAACACATTTTGCATAAGTACTCACAGAATCTGCACCCACAAGTCAGTGTGGAACTGAGGCCACCGGAGGAAGGCACTCAGATCAAGAAGGAACAGGACATAGGCACAGGCCAGGTGCAGCCACCAGGCTTATGGCTCCTGCGGGTCACATCGCCACCCGTGCCCATTGTGAAATGAGCTCGCACTGGCCACAGGCTCAGGGGTGTTTTATGACAAGGCTCACTCCCTGTTGCTGAGACTCCCATCATTTTTAAATGCTTGCCTCTTGCCTTTGTGCCAGACATCTAGAAACTGCATCAAAAGTGGCATTCATCGGCTCCCTCTGCCGCTCCACATCAGCCACCTGCAGCAGGGGACATTTCTTCCTCTGTGCCTTTGAAGAAATCAAGTTACAACCCACAAAAACAGAGGTGATGAAACAAAGCAGCGAAGAGCAGAAGATTCTAGAAATGTGGCTGGATGTCGCTGGGCATTCCTGGAGGGTCTACACTCACAGGCAGAAGTCTCCATCCCCTGCCCAGAACTCGTGGCTGTGAGCAATGAAACTGAAAGCTAAAGCGCCGGACCCCTTTCTGTTTTGCACTTGGAGGGGTTCAGAGAGAATAAAGCAGTATCTGACCCCCTCCCCCGCCCCCAGTTTCTAAACAGGAAGGAAAAAAAACTAGCTTGATTCACATGGGAATCACCGCAGGCAGGAGGCAGGACCAGGCCTTCCGCTTGTATCCTGCGTCTCCTCCAGGGTGGAGAAAGGGCCCCCGGTCAAGACCCGCTGCCCACGCCAGCAGGGAGGCCCTGCCTGGCTCCGTGGAGGCCTCGGAGGGCTGCTGGGCACCTGCGGAAAGACGCCTTGGACAAGGAGGACGTGGGTGGCATGTCCCCTCTCGTGCCTGCTGAAGCCACACATTCGTGCTGAGGTCAGGTCGCTTTAGTGGGGCCCATGTCCTTGTCACAACCTAAGCCAAGAATGATTTGCTGGATGGATCAAACAGTAATCACACAGGGGACAACAAAATCGGGTAAGAAAGGTAAAGGACATAGGGAGAAACTGTCCTGTGGGGTGACGCATTTGCCGCAGAGACAGACATGCTCAGTGAGTTACGGGACTATCATGTATCAGGTCTGCCTGCATCACGGCCCAGAGTCACCGTCCCACCGTGTGCTATGCCCTTGCCCAGGGGTGGGCGACAGAGCTGGCCGGGTGCAGGGCATCCCTGTGGATCCGAGTTCTCAGTCAGGCACACCACGGAAGTCTTTGGGGTGGGGCTGTCCGTCCCAGCATGACTATTTAGAAAGGACCAATGGAGAAGAGAGGAAAGTAAGGGCCTGGGAAGAGTCCAGCCAGTTCTCAGCCCCGCCCGCTGGCCCGCAGGTGGACATAGCACCGGAGCCCGCTGCAGACCCAGGACCCGGGACACTGCGAGGCGTGGTAACACTCCGCCCAGCGTGGCGCCTTCCATGCAGTCTTTCTGTCCATCCTTCCAACATCCCTGTGACTGGCGACATTTACCCCCACTTTGCAAGTGAAGAAACAGCTCTTGAATGACTCTCCCTGGTTGACACAGGGAGCAGGCGCCTGAGATGGAAGAGAGACCCAGGGCGTGTGGTCAGAGCCCTCGGTGTGCAACGTAGAGAGAACTGAGAGATGCCACCAGAGAACAGCTGGAGTCCCACCTGGGTCCCCACGCGCTGTCTTTGTGGGGGAAGTGTGCCGCCCCTCAGAGCCCTAGTCATGTGGCTGCTTGGGGACAATGGCTGCTTCCTGTGTTGTTGATTCGGAGCACTGTGAGAGGAAGACTGGACACATGTGACCTTCATGTCCCCTTGGTGACAGCTGAGGGATGGTGTGCATAGTGCACTGAGCACACACCATCACCAGTGTCCTCTGGCCCATCTGTCCTTGTGGGACACTTTCTGTACTCTTCATCTTCATCATCATCGTCGTCGTTGTAATAAACACAGCCCCCTGCAGGGCTATCTGGCAGAAATCTAGCTCCAATTTTGTAGGGTCTTGCTTCTATCCAAAGACCTTTTCCTTAAGACCCCTGGGGACATTGGCTATACCACAAATATATAAAATAAACACCACAAGCCCAGTGCAGTGGCAGATGCCTGTAATCCCAGTGACTCAGGAGGCTGAGACAGGAGGATCACAAGTTTGAGGCTAGCCTCTGCAACTTAGCGAGACCCTGTTTCAAAATAAATAATAAAAAGGGCTAGGCATGGTGGTGCACACCTGTAATTCCAGTTCTTGGGAGGCTGAGGTTTAAGGACAGCCTCAGGTTTAAGGACAGCCTCAACAACATAGCGAGACTCTCAGCAATCTAATGAGACCCTGTTTCAAAACAAAAGAAAACAAAAAATAACAAGAGCTGGGAGTGGAGCTCAGGTAGAATGCCCCTGGGTTCAACCTCCAGCACCACAGAAAGATAAATAAACACAACAGGTAACATATGAGCACTGTCATGCATAAATGTAGAGTGAATTCTGTGTGTGTGTGTGTGTGTGTGTGTGTGTGTGTGTACACATGCGCTTGTGCGTGCTAAGTACACACTGCCACTGAGCTACACCCCAGCTGGAGTGGCTCTTCATTTCATCTCAAAGGCCGGGGTGTGCAGCCGTTACAGAGCATAGCAGTTGATTTCGATGCAGGCAGTGTGAAGAGGTTAGCAGGCGGGGAGCTAGTTCCACTCGGGGGCGGCCTCACTGTTGTTTGGGCTTTGCCCTTGACTTCACATCCTGAAGTCAATGGTAGTTGCAGCTGCGCATGCACGTGAGCAGGAAGTGGGCAGGGCTTGCTGCACCACCCGGCGGTTCACGAAAGGAGAAACAGAGAAGTCATAACCTCTGCGGTTTGGTTTATGTTGCAATATGAAAACCAGGAAGCTGATCTTACAGGAGTCTGTATGTAAATGTTGAAGACAGAGGAAAGGTGGAGGGGAGCTGCCCTTGTCCCCCTCAGGAAGCAGCAGGTCCTCGGCGCATAAAACGTAAATCCTCCAATATGTAATCGTGTCATCCAAATGGAACAGTCGGGAGACTGCCTGAAAGAATTCAGTGGGGGTAGGGGGGACTGGGGACTGAACCCCGGGGTGCTTGACCTCCGAGCTACACCCCCAGCCCTTTTTATTTTTTATTTTGAAATAGGATTTTGCTAAGTTGCTGAGGGCCTCGCTAAATGTGGAGGCTGGCCTCAAGCCTGTGATCCTCATGCCTCAGCCTCCCAAGTACTGGGATTACAGGCGTGCACCACCACACTCAGCTCCAAGAATACAATTTGATCAAAAATAGAATTTGACTTTCTCTTAGGAACAGCCTGCCCCTGCGGTTTAACTTGAGTGGGAAGCAACACGGTCAGTCAGTGAGTGGGGAGGGGAGAGGCCTCCCTGGACCTTCTGTGGATCTCAGCGCCTTTCAGCAGGTAGAGAGCCCTGCCCTCCTGCCTGCCTAAGCCTTGAGCTCTGCATGGTCTTGAAAATCTGTCCAAGAGACAACAGTTGCCATCCAAATCAAGGAGCTCGACCTGCGGGCCAGCCAGGGTAGGATGGAAATGTCTGGAGCTTGGTGCAGTGGGCCAACCTGGTGGGGCCCTGACAAGATGTGGTCCTGAGACAGTCACGCCAGAGGCATCCAGAGGCACAGCGAGGGTGAATGTCTTTGCTCTCGACGTGTCTAGGGGAGAGAAAACCCGAAGCCTGAAGCTCCGCCCCACAGCTCCCTGAGCGCCCAAGTCCCCCTGCCACCTGCCGCCTGCCACACCTGACTCAACAGATAACAAGACTGGAAAAGCGAGTCTAGCAGCGGCTCCAGGTGACATCTGTGCAGCTCGCGCCTCCGGAGTTTCTCATGGTTCTGAAGGCTTAGTCTCCACTGACGGGACGTCCCAGCCTGGCGCACCTCCCCAGGGCGCCCTATGGTGTGGGCCGTTCTGTGCAGGCTGGCGCCCCAGGGGGTTGGCAAAGGTTCATGTAAAACACCTTCTCAGCCTGCAGCGCCCCCAGGCTGAACTCCAGAATTGCTTTGATCTTAATTGGCATTCTTGGAATATTAAAATAAACACCCTCACCCCAGGGTGAGAAGGGGAATCAGTGTCCCAGGAAAATCCCAGGAGGTGGGGTTCCCAGGGTGTTGGGACAGGTTGGCCATCGAAGGCCACGTGGACCTCGTCGGTCAGCCAGGGTCACATGTGACCACTGCCCGGCCGCGCCAGGTGTTTCCCGGAAGCCCCCCTTCCCCTGCTTTGGCCTTGCCTGGCTCTGCTCAGTTCCTGAGAACAAAGAGGACTGTGTGCAGCCGGCCGGCCTGAGACGCACGGGAAGGCCATTGCTGACACGGGCGGTGAAGATAATAGGCCCGCCCTGAGCTCCTGGAGGGCAAGGCCATTTTGCATGTGGCGGGGGAATATTTTGATATGGGGGAGGTGACTACATTCACAGAGACCCCCTCATTGCAAAACTTTGGGCTGTGGCCAAAAGGACTTTGTAAGAGGAAACTGGGTGCTGGAGAGCTATGAACTTGTCCCAGGCCAGGCCCCGAAGGGAGTGGCTGAGTTTCTGCCTTGAGGGGCCTCACTCTTCCCCACGGACCCCCTTCCTGCCCTGAGCACCCCCTTCCAGGCTCCTGTTTGACAGATTGGTCACAGCCAGGGGTTCTCTTCAGGCTGTGTTCCCACTGGGAGTGAGTGTATTCTTCCCAGGGTAGGTATTCCTCCTGTAATTAAAGGGCACCTGTAATCCCAGGTACTGTAGAGGCTGAGGCAGGAGGCTGGCAGGTTCAAGGCCAGCCTGGGCCACTTAGTGAGACCCTGTCTCAAAATAAAAAATAAAAAGGGCTGGGGGTATAGCTCTAGTTCTAGAGATGAATGGGGGTTGTATGACAGTGTGAATGCACTTACTGTCACTGAACTGCACACTTAAAATGATGGATTTAGTGTATATTTACCAAAGTAAAAAGAAATTAAAGGGTTGTGGTATAGCTCAGTGGTAGAGTGCTTGCCTAGCATGCATAAGGCACTAAGTTCAATTCCCCAGCACTGCAAAAAAGGAGAAAGAAAGAAAGAAAGAAAGAAAGAAAGAAAGAAAAGAGAGAGAGAAAATTTCAACTGCTGAGAGAATGTGTTTCATCTGCAGACCTCACTGGGTAGGACGTTGCTAGATATTTATGTGAAAGAAGGGGTATAACATAATGGTCAGAAACATTACTTCTGGAAAGAATCCCAGATCCTCATCAGACAGACCTGAGGTAAAGTAGCGCCTCTTACAGTTTCCTCATCTGTAAATGGGAATATCATTATACAGATGAGAAAACTGAATAACGATAGCTCCTACACCAATGTGATCTGTTATGAGCGTAAAAAGGGACAAGGCCTTAAGTGGTTGGCATGACTACTGACACATGGCAAATCCTCAAAACAAATGTTAACTCTCATTAACTATTATAGATTGTGCACAAAGGAACACAGGATTCCACAGGAATGTTTGGCCTAAAGAGAACACTTCCCAGACATCCCTGCCCCATCACACACAGTACTGTTTATTTATCACAACAATTGCCAGAAATCAAAATCAATAACTTAATTTAGCAGCAATTTGCTATGGTTTGAATCTTGAGTGTCCTCTGAAGGCCTATGTGTTAACAGCTTGGTCCCCAGCTTGGTGCTCTGGAGAGGTGGAGCCTAGTGGGAGGAAGTTAGGTCATTGGGAGCAGCACCCTCAAAGGGGACGGTGGGACCCCACGCTCTTTCTTTCTTTTTGGCTTCCCATCCACGAGGTGAATGGTTTTTCTCTACCATGTGCCTCTGCCATGATGTGCAGTCTCACCACAGGCCAAAGCAACAGGGCCAACCCATCATGGGCTGGAACCTCCAAAACTGTGAGCCAAAGTAAACCTTCTTTTTAAGTTGGTTGTCTCAGGTATTTGTTTCAGTAACAACAAAAAGCTGACTGACATACAGTTGATGCAGCAACATTTGTTGATTCAACATATATTTACTGAGAACCTGTTCTAGGCTTTGAGAACATGGATGGAAAAAGACAGAGTTGCTCTGCCCTCCAGGAAGGCATGTTTGGTGGGAGAAGGCAAATATCAAACAAAAAAGTAAACAGCCCCCTCCACTGGCCAGTAATAATAAAACAAGGTTGCAATGTGAAAATATCTGCAGGCAAGAGAGAACATGACAAGAGAAAAATTTAAAAATAAACATGAGGGGCTGGGAGTGTGGATTAGTGGTAGAATGTGTCCTTAGCATGCATGAGGTTGTGGGTTCAATCCCCAGTACAGAAAAAAAAGAAAAGAAATGTTTAATAGAAAATTTTTAAAAATAAATAAAAATGGCCGGGCGTGGTGGTGCACGCTTGTAATCCCAGTACTTTGGGAGGCGGAGACCGGAGGATCCGGGTTCGCGGCCAACCTCAGCGCGCGCATGCGCACGTGATCTCTCTCTCTCCTTTCTCCTCTCTCCTCTCTCTTTCTCTCTCTCTCTCTCTCTCTCTCTCTCTACCTAGTGAGGTCCTCCGCAACTTCATGAGACCCGGTTTCAAAATAAAGCATAAAAAAATAGGGCCGGGGGCGTAGCGCGGAGGTAGAACGCCCCTGCGTTCAATCCCCGGTACCGCAAATAAATAAATAAATAAATAAATAAATAAATAAATAAATAAATAAATAAAAATGGTCTTTCTTGGGAGAGGCTGTGGCTGGAGTCAGGTTCAGATACACTTAGCTTCAGGCCACTCTGAAGTGGGCTAGGAGGGGGCTTCCTGGTCACAAGAGCCTTCTCAGTGCAGGCTCCCTCTGGTACTTCAGATTAGCTGAAATGCCATCTCCTGAGAGACTGTCCCTTGTCACCCGATCTAAAGTAGCCCTCCCAGTGCACTCCAGGCCACGCTGTTTCTGATGTCGTCCTGGTTATTATTGCCGTTTCCGCCACTAGAATGAAAACACCACAGAGCGAGGACTCAGCGCATGATGGCGGCTCAAGGAGCTCCAGGACCCCGCACTGCAGCGAGTCCCACAGAGATTCAGACGTGCTCTACGGCTTGGACCCCATTGCCTACAAAGGACAGCCACTCGATGCTGGTGGCCCTGCTGACCATTCAGCCAGGCTGATGGACCCGCTGGACCGTGGCCAACACAGTCTGGCTGCTGCTGTGGCCTCTCCCACCCCTCCGCCCCTTCTATCTAGTTGCAGGAAGCCAGAACCAGGGTGATAATTGGTCTTTAAGAGATCCACACAAGAGATCTTTAAGCAAAGAGAGTGACTCCATTCTTAGAATCTTGTTCTAAAACACAGGAGAATGAGAACCTGTGTTTTCTCACTCAAGGGAATCTGATAGTGGAAGGGAGGAGGTGTTAAAGTTTGGGGTGTGTGTGTGTTACTGTAGATTAAACCCAGGGGCATTTTACCTCTGAGGTATACCCCCAGCCCTATTATTATCATTATTATTATTATTATTATTTTGAAACAGGGTCTCACTAAATTGCTAAGGGCCTCACTAAGTTGCTGAGGCTGGCCTCAAATCTGTGATCCTCATGTCTCGGCCTCCCAAGTACCACCATGACCATCTACAGCTAAAGAATTTTAAAGGGCTTACCTTCTCATGTGATGTTCAAGGGACTCAGAATATCCAGAACAATCCTTAGAAAGAACAAGGGTGGAGGACTCACATTTTCTAATTTCAAAGCTACAGTAATCAAGACTGAGTGGTGTTGGTCTGAGGTTAGACATAGAGATGAATGGAATAGAACTGAGAGTCCAGAAACAAACTCTCACATTTACAGTCAATTAATTACTGACTGGGATGCCAAGACAATTTTCAACAATTGGTGCTGGAACAACCAAATGCCAACATGCAAAAGAAAGAAGTCGGAACCCTGCCTCATGCATATGCAAAAATTAACTTAAAGTGGATTGAAGACCTACACATAAGGGCTAAAACTATACATCTCACATAATTTTGTGACATCCGATTGGGCGTTGGTCTCTTAGATCTGATACCAAAAGTACAAGGAACCAAAGAAAAAACATAGATAAGTCGAACTTCATCCAATTAAAAACTTGTGCTTTGAAGAATACTGTCAAGACAGTGAAAAGGCCAGCTACAAAATGCGGAAGGCCCTGGGTTCCATCCCAGCACCAAGAGAAAGCAAAGCATTCCAGACCTGAACTGCTCGTCGGTCTCCTGGCTACACAGTGAAAGGTGTGGCAGTCTCCCACCGGTGGGGGCTTTCCCACACCACCGGGGGACACGCACTGCTGTCCTGCCTTGCCCCTGCTGCAGAAGTCACCTCACCTCTCCGGTGGCCACTTGTCTCTGCTTCTGGCTGTCCTGGCATGCGTGCCGTAAACAGCACGGAGAGGCCCTGCCCCTGCCCGGAGCTAACCGGGAGGAACAAGGTTGCTTCTGAAGGACTTGGAAGACGCCCCCCTCTGCACCCTCCATCTCCATCCACACTTTGTTCCTTCTCCCTTCAGGGCTGATGGTGTTTGCTGGGGTCTGGAGGGCAGGCAGGGACAGGGGAAAGCTGGCCAAGTCCCAGAGGGGCCTCAGTGTCACATAGAGGAGGATCTTTGAGCTTTGTTGGCCAGCTTCAAACACATTAAACCCAAATGGGCCAAAGATAGATAAACGGATCCCCTGGAGAATAACCCTCTTTAGGGAGGCCGCGCAGTGCTGAGCTGCCCCACCGCGCGCCCAAGATTGTGCGCTCTGCTGTCTGCGAGCAGATGGCCTGTCGGAGATGTCTGGCCGGCATCCCTGTCATCCCGCTGAGACTGTCCCAGTCCCTGCTCCTCGCCAGCCAGGCCAGCTTGCGGCGTCTCGGGCCTGCTGGGCTCCCTGCAAGAAGAGCCACAAGGGTAAATGGTGCTGTCCTATAGCCAGCGACAGCAGGAGTCTGTCGTTGTCCCTCTTCCTGGCCCCATTGACTGAAGGAGCAGCATGGATTCCTTCCATGAAAGCCAGGATAAAGAACAGCCCAGTCCTAGGCCACCCTGGACCCTCAGTCCTCAGCCCCTTGTCAGGATGGGTGGGGGCAAAGGAAGAGATGGTTCCTGGGAACATCCTGGGGGCACCGCTGCCGGGACACAGCGTGTCCAGGACCAGAAGGACGCTGGAGCGACAGGTGACTTGCTCACAGGAGCAGAAGCTCAGGGTGCAGGACGGTGAGGGAGGGAGGGTCAGGAGAGCCCGCATTGCCAACAGTGAGACATGCCATTCACCTAGGCACTCTCCAACACCTGCACCACAGGTGCCCAGCCTCGGGGGACCTAGAACAGGGCCACTCTGTCCCCTGATCCTGTCTGCACGACTCTTTCCCCGCCTCCCTCTCAGACCAACTTCCACCAAGTCTCCAGACCCAGAGGGTGGAAAGCCGTCCCCACAGCTTCCTCCAGCAGCAAAGGCTGAATTCCCAGGGGAGCGACTGAGCGGCCACGCGGGGCTCAGCTCACCTGAGCAAAGGTGACCCCCTTGAACGGGGCAGTGACCCGGGACGGATGGGGGAGGGGATATTGGGTAGGGATGCCGCAGCTAAGGGGTTTGTTATGAACTGGGAAGAGGCACCCACAGCGTGTCTACCTCAGATACCACCTTCCAGGGAAGGAATCGGGGAGAGGTGCGGGCTTGGGAAAAGAGCGAGATCTGGGGTGTGGGGACTCCCGGAGTCTGCGCTGTCACTGCGGCTATGGAGTGGGGTGTCTGCAGGAGTTTTGCTCTGCAGAGGGGCCTGCTAGGGCACTGCCCAGGGGGCTGGCAGCTCTGGGGGTGCAGATCACAGAGGAGGGGGTGCTGGGCAGGCCGTGGAGGAACATCACCAGCTGAGACCCATCTGGATGAGGGGGCCAGGCAGGGCCCGCCAGAAAGGCAGGAGGAAAAGCAGGAGAATCCCAGGGAGGAGAGGGAGGAGAAGGAGCACAGCAGGCCCTGGGCGGCTGACTCTGCAAGGACAGAGGGAGATTTTCAGGTGGAGAGGGGGGAGCTGGGCATCCCAGTGAGGACATGACCTCGGCAGAGATGAGGGGCATTGAGGCCACCAGGGGCTGCGAGCATGTGGAGTTGGCACCAGTACAACGTGGGGAGTGGAAGGCGGGCAGGAGATGAGGGGATCTGTAGGAAGCACACAAAGGAGCCACGCCAGCCAGGCACCGTGACGCCCACCTGTAATCCCAGTACTCCGGAGGCTGAGACAAGAGGGTCGCAGGTTTAAGGCCAGCCTCAGCAACTCAGTAAGACCCTGTTTCCAAATAAAAAATAAAAAGGCCTGGGGGTGTATAATAGGTGGAATGCCCCTGTGTTCACTCTCAGTACAAGGACAAAGGAAGGGAGGGGGAGACAGAGGGAGGGAGGGGAGCCACGCCTGGAACAGTCTCAGCAGCCTGCAGAGCCTTCACGCCTTATTCTGCACATCTGAGGTAGGCAGCCTGCAGATCCAACCTGTCCTCACACCTGGTTTTGTGAATAAAGTTTTATTGGAACACAGCCCCATGCAGGCACGTACTGGGACTATGGCCCGAAAGCACTGATCGCTGGCCCTTTGTGGAGAAGGTCTGCTGCCCCCTGCTGTGGACAGCGCTTCACCACTGAGCCACTCCAGGAGGTCGTAAGAGGTTCAGAGAGGCAGCGGGGAGGGGAGGGGCATCCCAAGGCAGGAGGACAGCATAGTGTTGTCCTGCTGAGAGCCCGTGCCAGTGCTGGTGGCCTGAGGCACTGGGTTGAGAAAGATCCTGAGGATGTAACTGAGCTCAACAAGAAAGATTTCACTATATCATTAATGCCATGTGGAGGAAGAGCTGAGAGAGGGAGGCCCAAGGATCTCATATCCCCCCCCAATTAAAATGTCTATTTCTATTTCATTGAAAATAAACACTAAAACTCAGGACTGGATTTTCTTCTCTGCTGAAAGATAGTTAAAAGTAATTCATTGGGGAATTGTTTCACATCTGAAAAGTTCCCTTTTCTTTCTCTCTCTATATATATATCTTATTTATTCATTCATTTTTATTTTGAAGCAGGGTCTCGCTAAGTTGCTGAGGCTGGCCTTGAACCTGCGATCCTCCTGACTCAACCTCCCAAGTCCTAGGATTCCAGGTATGCACCATCGTGCCTGGCCTTTTCTCTCTTAATGGCGGACCTGGGAGGCTTGTCTTTTGCCCAAAGGCCCCTGCCTGCAGGCCCATTCTGCATCCTGAAGGAGGGAAGGATCATCGGTGGGGTTTGGGCGGACACAAAGGCAGACGCACCGGGCCCTTCAGCCAGCAGAGTCCTGTGGAGGGAGCGACAGCCTGCGGAGAGCTGGGAGGCCTGGCCGTGGGCCACAGGGAGAGAAGGCCCCGGTGCTCTGCCAGCCAGCCATGCTGCGCCTGGAAGTCCCTGCGGGGGAAGCCCTGTCTAGCGGCAGACAGAAGCGGGCCTGGCTGGAAGAGGAAGCAGGATACGGGTCAGTGGGGCCAGCTGGTGGACCTGGGCTGGGACAGGAAGTGGAATCTAGACAGAGGTGTGACAGCACCAGGTTAGCCCAGGCCTGGGACACAAAGTACAGAGCCTCATCTTTTTTTTCTTGTGTGTGTGTGTGTGTGTGTGTGTGTGTGTGTGTGGTACTGGGGATTGAACCCAGAGGCATTTTACCTCTGAACTACACCCCCAGCTCTATTTATTTTTTGTTCTGAAACAGGGTCTCACTAGGTTGATGAGAGTCTCACTACTTGCTGAGGCTGTCCTCAAACCTGAGATTCTCCTGTCTCAGCCTCCCAGGTGCTGGGATTGCAGGTGTGCACCACCATGCCCACGAGCCTCATCTTTTTCTGGGCACGGCATGGTAGGGGGCGCCTGTCATAGTGTGCACATGGAGGAGCTGCCAGGCTGCAGCCATGAGGCCTGGGCCACAGACTCCAGGGTAACGGTAATTTTTTCCAGGGGCCTCCTTGGAGATATCTTGGGGTGCGAGTGTGCCAGGGGGCTGTGGAAGAGCCTTATGGACACAAGAGGTGAGCTGAGAGGAGCGCTCCCCTCCCCGCCTGGACGGACAGGCCGCCCCCACCCCCGTTCCTCTGCTCAGAGTGAGGAAGACGGGGATGGGATTGTGAACTGACTCTTGTGCTCTGGGGGCTTTTGGAGCAAGAAAGAGTCACCTCCCAGCCGGGTGTGGTGGTGCACACTTGTAACCCCAGTACTTGGGAGCCTGAGACAGGAGGATCGGGTTCGCGGCCAGCCTCAGCTACTTAATGAGGCCCTTTGCAACTTAGTGAGACCCTGTTTCAAAATAAAGAATAAAAAATAGGGCTAGGGGTGTAGCTCAGAGGTAGAATGCCCCTGGATTCAATCCCCAGTACCGCAAAAAAAAAAAAAGAGTCACCTCCCACAGCGGCCTGAGAGTCCCATGGGTTCCCCAAGGGCCCTCAGGGAGGGCCTGGGCCTGAGGGTTCCTGCAGGGGCCACCTCATGGGACATGGAATGGGCCCAGTCTACGGAGCAGTGAGGGGTCCCTGTGCACGGCCTGGGCCACCCAGAAGGACCCTGTGGGGGGCATTCTGAGCGGGTGAGGACAGTGCTCAGGGATAAAGGAGCCCTGGGGATCACCCAGGACCGAGGCCCAGGCCTCCTCCCTGTGCGCCTGTTGCCTCCAGAGCCCTGGGATTCTCACATGGGGAGGGGGGCAGAGTGGATGGCGCCCCTCAGGCTTGGACTCAAAGTTAATTTGTTTATTTACTTATTTTTGTGGTACTAGAGATTAAACCCAGGGGTGTTCTACCTCGAGCTACACTTCCAGCCCTTTTTATTTTGAAACAGAGTCTTGCTAAATTGCCGAAGGTCTCACTAGATTTCTGAAGCTGGCCTTGAACCTGTGACCCTCCTGTCTCAGCCTCCCAAGTACTGGGATAATTTAAGGACGTGTCTATCAGAGTGTTGGTTTCACGTTCAAGTGTTAGGGAGCAGTTACACCGGTAACAGAGGCCCTCTTTGTTTAGATGAAAGAGCAGTTCATTGGCAGGAGGACTCAAGGTGGGAGGTACAGACAAGTCACCTCCCAGTAGCGATCTTGTCACTGAGGGGGTTGGGCAGGAAGAAGGAGGAGGGGTTCCGGATGTGTTCCTGGGCGTGACATGCTTTTATCTTCACAGGTGCCCGAAGTTCAACGGTCACCTCCACCCCACCCGCTGAAGACAGACCTGCCTGGGGTCCTGAGCTTCGGGAGCGAGGCAGCAAGGACATGGCCAACACAGGCTGGCGGCGTCTGTAGGTGCCACACTGGCCCACAGGTCGCAGATAAGCACCCACTGCACGCAAGACTTGTCTGGTCCCGTCCATCCTGGGCGCCAGTTCTCCAAGCCCTGACACTGTGGAAACGGACTGACCATCCCCCCCTTCCCCTCCTCCCTCCATTCCCCTTCCTTCCTTTCTTTTCTGTTTGTGGTGCTCAGAGTGTAACCCAGGGGCTCGAGCATGCTGGGCAAGTGCTGTACCACTGACCTTGTTTATTTTTAATTTTGAGATAGGGTCTTGCTTAGTTGCCCAGGCTGGCCTCGAATTTGTCATCTTCCTGCCTCAGCCTCCCGAGTGGCTGGGATTACAGGCCTGCGCCGCCTTCCCCGCCATGGAGACCTCTAGAAGGGAGGGTGGAGCTGGAAGGGAGGGTGGAGCTGGGAGCGAGGGCTCCTGCCCCGGGCTCAATGCACCGCACCTGCAGGCCCGTGGGAGCCGCCCTCTCTGTGGGCAAGTGAGGTCATTTCCTGTCCCGCTTCCCTCTCTCTGAGGAGGTTGTGGGTACACTTGGCGGGGTGTGCCTCTTTCAGAATGGGGGTGCAGGGCAGGGCCCCGACTTGGAGGCGCCGCTCTCCCTGGCCAGGACGCGGAACAGAGCTTTGCGGCCCCACTCTGCCAGCTCAGGCTCCTTTTTCTTTCTTTTTAAAATTTTTTCGGTACTGGGATTGAATCCAGGGGCATTCTACCTCCAAGCTACACCCCAAGCCCTTTCTTAACATTTTTAAATTTTGAAACAGAGCCTCGCTAAGTTGCTGAGGGTCTCACTAAGTTGCTGAGTCTAGCCTCAGACTGCGAACCCCCTTTCTCAGCCTCCCAGTTACTGAGATTACCTTGTGCACCACCACACCTGGCTTTAAGCTCTTCATCGCCACCCTTCCCGCTCCTCCCCTGCAGCCTGCGAGGGCGCTGGAGGTGGTGAAAGAGCTGGCAGACAGAGGCCCGAGGGGGCCCAGCAGTCCCCGCTGCTCTCAGGGGCCTGGGGGGCTGGAGAGAAACATTGGAGGTCTGGGATTGATTGTGCCATGTGGAGAAGGGACAGGAGACAGCTTTCTGGGGCTGTTGCTCGAGGATGGCTCTCACTGTCCTTTCTCTTCCTCATGTTCTTTCAGACCAGAAAAAAGGAACAAGTCTGGCAACTGACTCAAGTGAGACCTGCAAGTGTTCTCCAAAGTTAAGGGGAGAGGGAGCCAGAAGGTGGAGATGACCTTGCGCCAGGGCTGCAAGCTTTGGAGGCCTGAGCAGGGCCAGATAGGGCCCAGCAGGAAGTCCCTAACTGCAAAGCCACAGGCATGGGGGTAGGGGTCTCCAAAACCAGACTCTTTGAGACACACCCTAGAACCAAACTCCGCAGTCCTCAGACCATACCCTGAGACCCTGGTCTCCCTCTCCATCAGTAATGCAGGGGTCAGCACCAGGCAAACCCTGGGGAGTCCAGGGTCATGAGTTTAGCCCACTGGACTGTGTGTGAAAAATCTGAGAAGGAGCAAGGAGCAAGAGACAGAGAGCTGCTGAGGCTGGTGAGTCCCGGCCTGCCCCGTCCACTGGCCTAGACACAGCCTGCGTCTGACCAGCTCACGCCACAGCCGACGCCATGCCACACGGCCTGACCGGGGCACCCACCGGGCCCAGATCTGCCCTGCCCACGCCGCACTTCACTCAGGTCTCTGCCCAAATGCCCCTCAGCGAGCTCTTCCTGACCACTTTTACTTTCTTCTTCAATCATTTTACACTTATTGGGAACTGTTGTAAGCGTTCACACGTGACCTATCTGGGTGATGTGAGACGCGGACTTGAAGAGCAACTGCGGTCCACTGTTGGTGCCCTTACAAGAAGCAGCAACGGGCACGGACACATCCAGGGAAGGACTACTTGGAGACAAACCAGAGTCCGCCATCCATCCTCCAGCCAAGGAGGGGCCTCAGGAGGCGCCAACCCTGCCTGCCCTGATCTTGGACTCCTCCTCCGGGATGGTGCAATGCTTAATTTCTGCTCTTTATCCCCTCCCTCGGGCTGCGGTGCTTGGCCATAGCAGCCCTGGGAATCTCATTCTGGATGCTCGCTCCTCTCTTTCCTGGCCCCTTCCCCCTGTTTACCCAGGTGGGGGCCGGTGGCCCATTCCCAGGGCGTCTCCACCAGGACAAGTTTGTGATAAAGCCTCAGGTTCCCCCGGGCTTCCTGGGTCCCCCAACTCTTGTGTGAGCAACAGGCTGGGCCCAGGAAAGCCACGTGGTACCAACTGGGTTGGGATCGCAGCTTGGAGGAGCGGGCGGGGTGAGGTCAGGTGGGCAGGTCCACACACAGCGTGAAGTGCACTTTCTGGCAGAGCTGGTCGAGCCCCCTGGACAGCCTCACAGAGACCCCGCGCACAGCACTGGCAAAGGCCGCCCCGTGTCCCTTCCCGCGGCCTGCGCCTCGCCCTTGGTAGATGCTCAGTGACTGGACTTCCTAAAATCAAACAGAAACATCCCAGCGCAGGCAGCAGAGAGTGGAGATCACCCTGCGGGCCAGGAAGCAGTGTGCCGGGCGGTGGGCAATTTGATCTGGCGTTTTCAATCCCCGCTGGGGTGCGGGGGACTCAGGAGCAGTAACCACTGCTGGTGACCTGGGACGACTCTCTCCGGTGCTCCGGTTCTCCATGTCCTCTGTGAAACGGGACAGCCCCGATCTCCACTGGGGCAGAATCCTGCCTGCGGTGAAGGAAAGGCCGCTCTCGCCTGCCCGGCTCCCGGCTCCCCAAGGCTGGAGTGGAGGTGGGGCCGGCAGCTCTTCCCTCACCAACCTGTCAGGGCTTCAGGGGTGGGGATCGCACACGGGCAGACTCGGCCTACTTTTAGCATTTTAGGGGGTGAATTCCAGTGCTGAGAGACCGTCAGCCTGTGCCTGTCTCCGGACAACGGAGGTGGGAGGACGGCATGGAGGGGAAAGAGAGTCCCAGTGTAACCCCTGGCTGAACTGAGGCCGCTCAGGTGGTCCCCAGCCTTGTCAGCCTGCCTGTCAATTCCAGTAAATGTCCGGCCCCTCCCTGGGCGGGGCAGGAGGCCTCCAGCCCACCCCCTGCCCTGGGGCCTGAGGTCGCAGTTACTGCTGGACACCAGGAAGACAAAGGGACAGGTACCAGTGGGGGGCAGGGGGCTGGGAGGCCACAGGGCAGCAGCACAGGGCATGGGCTGGGGGTGGAGGGGACAGACAGGGACAGAGCTGAGCGGGAAGCTCAAGCCTGACAGTGCCACCCGGAAGGAGGAGGCAGGTGCCTTCCTGTCCATCCACTTCCACTCTGAGCTTTGTCTGGTGGTCAAACCGAATTGCACATGGCAGCCGGGCGTGGTGGCGCACACCTGTAATCCCAGTGCTTGGGAGGCTGAGACAGGAGCATCGCAGGTTTGAGGACAGCCTCAGCAACTTAGATCCTGTTTCAAAATAAAAAATGAAATAGGACTGGGGTATAGCTTGGATGTAGAATGCCTCTGGGTTCAATCTCCAGTAACAAAACCAAAAAAAAAAAAAACAACAACAAACAAAAGCAGAATTACACACGGCTCCCTGAGCACTGTGCGCTTGCTCCAGAGGCCTCAACTCAAAATATCTCTTATAGATGAGGCCATGAGGGACAGACTGCCTGAAGAAGACAACCCCCATCTTCCTGGGGGTCCAGGGCCCACTCGGGCCTCACTAGGAGACTGGTAGGGCCATCCTCGAAGGACCAAGCTGACTACGCCTCCCCTCCTGGGGCAGAGCCACGGACGGGCCTGGCTGCCCCCGCTGCAGTGGCCTGGGGGGCGTCTGGGCTGTGGGCATGAGCTCTGGCTTCGGGCTTGGCTCCGCCTGGGGCAGGGGCCAGGTGGAGTGTGCAGGCTCTCAGATGGGTCTCTCGGAAGATGGCATGCCAGTTACTGCTGGCCTCTGGTTCCTGGCTTCCCCAAGTCTGCCCCAGCTTCCGAGCCAAGGACAAAGCCATCCTCTTCTCCCCTCTCCAGTGGCTGAGCAAGATGGGGGGATGTGGCCTGGCCATTTCCACCCTGGGGACTCCTCTGAGAAGCAGCACTGGCTCCAAGATGCTCTGAGACCAAATCAGAGGATCCACAGCTCGGTACGTGGGTGTCTTCTGCCTGCTTCTCTGCTCCCTGTTTTCCTCCATCGTGTTGCTTCCCTAATTCTGATTCAGGATCATCCCCTTGAAGCACCCAACCCGTGGGACCCTCTCCTACATGCTCCTGCCTCAGTTTCCACCCCTCAGTGGCATCCATGGCTGTGTTGCAGCACTGCACCAGGACCGAGCCTCTTCCCCAGCCACCTGCCCCTGAGGCCTGGCCTGGCCTGCACCGGGTGCCCTCCACTGGGCTCGGTGCCCCCAACCCTGCTTGGGGAGCCTGGCGGCATCGCCATGGAGCACCCCAGGGCTGCAGGGACAGAATGGCTAGGTTAGAGGAAGGGGAAATAAAAATGGGGTGCAGGGCAGATATATGAACTCTGCTTTTTCCCCTTGGGGATGAAATGGGAACAAAACCTCTTTCTGGTCTGGTGACCTCCCCTCCTGTGCACCCTTCGGGGCTGGCTGTGCCTCCAGAGAGGCCGCTGCGCGGGTCTTCTCACTTCATTCAAATCCGGTGTTCCTGACCCCCACCCCCTGAGCAGGCACAGCCATGTCAGGAGGCTGTCCCTTCCTTTGGAGGATGTCCTGGCCAGCAGAACATTCTAGATTGCAGAAATCTGCCTGCCTGCAGTCTGCACCATGGAATCTGGGGCATTCCAGGGCCCCTCCCCTACAACAGCCCCTCGGTGTGTGGAGCCTTCGTACATGCTGAGTCCCTTCTCTGGACTAAAACACCCCATCCTATTTTTCCTCATGTGACTAGTACCCCAACACACACACACACACACACACACACACACACACAATCTGAGAATATTGCAGCTTGCTGATAATCTTCCAAAAGTGGGGTACCCAAAGCGGGTCCCAGCTCCCTGGAGTAGGGTGGGATCAGCCAGGCAGAGGGGAAGACTCTGTGCCTGGGCCATTTTTGTTAACATAACTGCACCTTGGATTTAATGCAGACCCTGCAGTCAAAATGCCAAGATTCATATCCCTTCTCCGGGTAGATAACTTCTTGCCTCAGCTTTCTCAAGGTAAATACAGAGGGGATCAGTACCACCCAATCCCAAACCAAGAGGCAGGGGGAAAAAAGAAAGAACGGCTATCGGCCGGCAGAGGGCGCTGCGCGGCCGCGTTGGATGGGACGCGCTACCGAGCGCCACCGCGAGGGGTCGCCCGAGCACGGCCGCCCAGCCGCGGGTAGGGGACAGCAGGACCGGCGCCCCTGGAGTGATGGTAGCCTTGGAAAGCGTGGCAATGACAGTGCACAGAGATGCAGGGGATGGCCCTGAGAGCCCGCCATGGCCAAGGATAGCCGCTGTCCCTACAGCCTCTTCCCCGGCCTCCTGCCCCTGAGGCCTGGCCTGGCCTGCACTGGGTGCCCTCCAAGGTGCTCGGTGCCCCGTCCCTGCCCGGGGAGCCTGGCAGCGTCTCATGGAGCACCCCAGGGCTGCAGGGACAGGCTGGCTAGGTTAGAGGGAATTGCAGAATAGCAAATGGGGTTCTACGTTTTTCCTTTGGAGATGAAATGGGGACAAAACCTGAAGTAAATGGTCACACAGTTCCCTTTCCTCTTAGTGGGGGAGGCAGCCGAGGGCCAGCATTGTGATCTGGCCTCAAGTCCTGTTTTTCTTACAGTGTCTGCTGGGTCTTTGGCAGCCCAGGGAAGATCATCACAGGTCTGCGATGGTTAATTTTACAGGTCAACTGGACTGGGCCACAGGGTGTCTGGACATTTTGGCAAATGTTATTCTGGGTGATCTGTTACGGTGTTTCTGGATAAGGTCAACATTTAAAGGGTAGACTGAATACAGCAGATGACCCTCCCCATGGCAGGCAGGCCTCATCTGTTCAATTGAAGGCCTGCGTAGACCTACAAGGATGGATAAACGGGAGCTCCTCCCTCCTGCCCGCTGGAGCTGGGACAGTGATCATTTCCTGCTCTTGAACTTGAACTGAAACATCAGCTCTTTTTGGGTCTTGAGCCTGCAGCCTTCAGACTGGAACTCACACCGTCGACCTGCCGGCTTACCTGGCAGATCTGGCGATTTCTCAGCCTCCAGAATCAGGCAAATCGATTCCTCATAACTATGTGTGCATATATATCTAGATATCTCTGTTTGGGTTCAGACATATATATATATATATATATATATATATATATATATATATATGAATGTTTGTGTCCTCTACCAAGTTCATATGTTGAAATCCTAACTCCCAAGTTGATGGTTTTAGGAGGCGAAGCCTTTGGGAGGCGATTAAGTCATGAAGGCAGAGGGATTAGTGCCCTTATGAAACACACATACACACACACACACACACACACACACACACACACACAGTTGGTTTTGTTTCTGGAGAGCCCTGATTAAAACAATATGCAAACCAGAAGAGCAGCAGAGGGCTGGATGCAGCTGCGTGGTAGAATGTGTGCCTGGCATGGGGAGGCCCTGGGTTCCACCTCCAACACCACAAAAAACAAAACAAAAAGAAGCAACAGAATATAATCTGGGAGGATACATAGAGCTTATCTCTAGGTGGTAGCTTTGTAAATTATTTTATACCTTTAGTATTGTCTTGTTATCCTCAATCCTAATTTGTTACTTTCATAAGCAGAATAAAAGCAATCATTTTCCTTGTGAAAAATACTTGACAATACGTGTTTCAGTGTTTTTGTTGTTGTTGTTGTGTTTTGTTTTAGGGAGGGTACTGAGGGTTGAACTCAGGGGCATCCTGCCTCCAAGCTTGTACACCTCCAACCCTTCTTTATTTTGTATTATTTTGAAACAGGGTCTAGCTAAGTTGCTGAGGGTTTCACTAAATTGCTGAGGCTTCCCATAAACCTGTGATCCTCCTGTCTCAGCTTCTCAATTACTGGGATTACATATGTGTGCCACCATACCCAGCTCAAAGTGTTTTGAATGTCCCAATAGTGTCAGCAGAGCCACCGAGAGAGGCTGCTCCAGGTTGTCCCTGGGTCTAAGATGGCCTGTCACAGCGGCCATGGCAACACACCCTCCTCTCCCTCCCCCTTCCCCATCCCAACCAACCGGGAATTGGCCCTTCCTCACCAATGCCTCTGCTCCTGCAGTACATGCAGTCTGGAGCGCCCTCCACCCATTCCCCCAGGGTCAAACTCAGATGCCACCTCCAGGAAGTCATCCCTGTCCCTCACATCTTCTGCATGTCCCCAGCACCTTGCTGTGTCTGTTGGGAATCCTTTCAAGCTGCAAGTCACGGACCCTCTGACTAGCGATGGCCTAAACAAATAGGGGTTTGATTTTCCTTAAACAAGTATGGAGGTAGGTGGTTGCTGATGTCAGATGAGCATCTGAGATGGTCGTGACTTTCCCATCGAGGTCACAAGGTGACTGCAGCTCCTCTGAGCGCCACATAGTCACGTTTCATTCAAGGAAGAGGAGTGGGAGGGCACTGTAGAACTTCTCTCATTTGCTTCCTCTTATCTGGTAGGAAGAAACCTTCCCAGGAGTTTCCAACAGATGTCCCTTCCACCTCTGTCCAGAAGTGGGCCACAAGGCCCCCCTTGGACCAAGTTTGGGTCTACATTCCTGAGACAGCGGTGACTCAGTTGAGAGCTGGTCCAGGAAAAGTGGCGAGGAACTGAGCCCTCACTCCGAGTCCACTGGGATCCTCAAAAGGCGGCCCGCGGCTGCTGGGACTGAACAGGCAGGGCGGGGCGGGGGCGCCTGTAGCGATCCCCCAGGGACTAAGGCCTGGTGGAGGGCTGGAACCACACGGAGCCATGCAAGGGTCCTGCAGGGCTTGCTCGTTTGCCGGCAGGTGAGGCGAGCCCGAGAAGGCGGCAGCAATACAGCCTAGAGGACCAGAAAGGAGGAGGACAGCGAGGTGGGCTGAGCCATCCTGCCTGTGAGACACCAGGGGCATCCTGGGTCTTGCCCAGCAGGCAGTGGGTCGTGGGCCTGGGGATCAGGAGAGAGGACAGGGCTGAGACACGACATGGAGACATCAGCGTGTTGATGGGGAGAGGCCGACGCCCCAGTGGGGCTGAGAAGTGGACGGAACCCAGCCTTCAAGAGTACCAACAAAGAGGACCCTGGGAAGGGAAGGGCCGCAGAAGGAGACCGCGAAGTTGCCGCTGAAGGAAGGGAGAGACTAGCGCAGGACGGCAGCCTGGGCCCGCTGACAGCCTCAGCTTCATAACGAACGGGATCCTCGTGCCCCTGATATCTCATCTCCAAGAAATTAAAGTACCAGTAAAACTTCCTCAACTTTGCCCTGCGTGATGGGCGGGGCACACCTGTGACCCCAGTACTTGGGAAGCTGAGAAAGGAGGATGGTGGGTTCAAGGCCAGCCTCAGCAACATTGTGAGATCAGAGGTAGAATGCCCTGGGTTCAGTCCCCAGTACCCCCCCAGAAAAGTCCTAAACTTCACTCTGAATTAGCTGTACATGGGAAAGCATCCAGTGCTTCTCTAGTGACCCGCAGCCCCGACAGCAGTTCAGGACAGAGCACAGCGTGGGCTTTTTTTTTTTTTTTTTTTTTCGTGCTGGGAGCTGAGCCCAGAGCCTCCCACACGTTAAACACATGCTTTACCACCCGGCTCCACCCCAGCCCCAATTTGCACCTTTTTAACAAACCAGTCTTAGGGACACTTAATATCTACCTTCTTTCTGTATTACAAAAACTGTCCCCTCTTCCCCTAAGTTCCTCACCCGACGACACTGTTTGCCAGAGACTTCTGTACACAGCCAGCACGACAGTGGTCAGTTCCGGGATTGCAGCATCCTGACTCAGGTCCCCACAAACGCGCTGCTACCTAGCGCACAGGCGCCTACCAACAGGCGTAACCCTCACTCCAGACCTCAGCTCTGCCTAACCTTGCTGGGGGTGAGGGCCAGGTCCTAGGGGTGGCCTGTCCCTCGACGGCGCCCACTTCTTGCTGTGCAGGGAGGGGTCAGGAGAGCAGGCCGGGGCCCTCGGAGACCAGCGGTAACTGGTCTGAGCCAACTAAGGGAATCTCCATAGACGAGTTATGGGAGTGGGGTGGCTCTGCCTGAGATCTGAGGGGGTGTCACCAGGGCCAGGCAAAGATTTTCCTCCCTGAGAAGGAGGGAGGAATGTGCAAGGAGAAGCTCGCCTCCCAGGAGTGACCCTGACCCTGAGAGAAACGCCGGTAGGAAGCTGCAGCACCCAACACAGGTATCCTAGCAACCCGGCATCCTCCTGCCTGTGAGTTTATTGTCACATGCACTAAGGATGCTGTGCTGTGAGACCTCACTTAAGGCTCAGTAGTACGTGCTGCCTTGACATCCCGCGAAACCCAGAGAGCCCCAGGGGCCCCCTCAAGTTCCCCCCTCACCCTGCTCCCATGGATCAGGAATCCTCCGGGAGGCCCTCCTCCCCCAGGGGACCAGGCGTGGCTCCTGCTCATCCCTGTGTAGCAGGTCTCACCGCTCTGTGGAACTGTTAAACCAGCCAATCACATCTCCCCATGAGAAACAGGAGCCACCCTTCCTCTGGCTGCTGGGAGGCCTGCCTCCCGCGCCGCCAGTTCTGTTCTCCAGTGCAGCCCCACATGGCCCTAAGCTGTGAGTGCAGGCGACAGAGACTGCGATCAGTCTCATCTGCCCAGTGCCAGGTGTTGGCGAGGAAAGGTAGAAAGGATCGGAGCCTGTCCCTTCCAGAAAGGCAGCCCTGCGTCAGTCTGGGCACTGAGGCCTTGTGCATTTCTTTCTTTCTTTCTTTCTTTCTTTCTTTCTTTCTTTCTTTCTTTCTTTCTTTCTTTCTTTCTTTCTTCTTTCTTTCTTTCTTTCTTTCTTTCTTTCTTTCT